>PVKA01051683.1:0-12071 GCA_004027165.1 Ctenomys sociabilis | reverse complement strand
TTTTTTTTTTTTTTTTTTGTCTTTTTGAGACAGGGTCTCACTATGCAGTTCAGGCTGGCCTTAAGCTCACTTTGTAGCTCAGGCTGGTCTTGAACTCACAACAATCCTCCTGCCTTAGCCTCCCGAGTGCTGGGATTACAGGCCTGCGCCACCACGCCCGGCTTAAATATATAAAATATTTAATAGGTAATACAAATAAAACAAAAAACACTTACTATATTTATATATTTTTTATATATTTGTATATTTGATATATAAATATTATTCATATGTTATATAATCTATAAAATTGCATATATGTATTTATCATACTTATATATGCTGTAATTGCATATACTACATATTTTGAATTCTGATATTGAATGATACTGTACATTTTTATTTTTTAAAGAAAGTACAAATTAGAATTAAAACAAAAAATTACAAATGATACAGAATTTCACTTAACCAAATACGAATTTCACAGTATTTGTTGTGATACATAGTGCTGTCTTCCAACCAGTTATTCATTTTATTAGACATATGCTATAAAATTGAAGAAAGAAAAAACAAAGAAATATATAAGAAATTAAGAAGAGAAAAAGTACAAACAATTGAAAAAAGGAGATGAAACAAATTAAAGCATTAACTGTTTCTTTCTATAGACCAGCAGAAATGCACAGGACAGTTGTCCAAATCATGCTGCTTCCATATATAAATGAATCTCTTTCCCTCAGTCCCTCTCCTGTCCTTCTCCTCAACTCAGTAACTCTTACCTTTTGAATAAGTTCATTTCTTTTTCCAGTATTTATTGCCCCTTTCAGATTCTATTTTTCTCTTTCAGGTTCTCACACTAAGAAGACAATACAATGTTGCACATGCAGGTCTGATTTATTTCAAAAAAGAGTATATTCTCTTTCCATCCATTACTAACAAAAGACTCAAATTTATCCTGTTTTATAGCTGAATAATATTCTGTTGTATAAAAATACCACATTCTTCAGTTGATGGGGATTTGGGTTGTTTCCACGATTTAGCTATGACAAATTACACTGCTATAAACATGGGTGCACATATATTGCGGTGGTGTGAGGTTTTCAGTTCTTTTGGAAAAATATCCAGCAGGGGAACAGCTGGAGTGAATGGGCTCTCCAGTCCTGGCTTTATGTACATGTTTTATAATTCCACTTATATATAAAATTTCTATTAAATGTATTCTATTTATATTCACATGTACTCTATTAAATATATGACTCATGTATTAAAATATTTTCATTTATATTTTAAAATGCCCCTGTTGCTGAGTAATATATATGTGATTTGTTAATTTTTCTGGTGCTGTTTTGCCCATAATATTCATACTGCATAAAAAAATCTTCATGATCTATAAAAAAAAATTCAAGAAACTTCCTGTGTTTTCTAGACTATACTTGTAAATAAAAAGGAAAGGAGGGATTAAATTTAAAGAAAAATAGACAATAGGTGTTTTTCCTAGCGGTAACAGGACAGAAAGTACAAAATAATTACCCACTGTTGCTAAAAGGAAGAAATACTTTAGATCTCAACTAAATATGGTAATATAAAATTACCATCAAATTTCCTTTAATGTGCATTCCTAAATTACAGGCCATTAAGAAAAAAAAGCATATACTGAATGGTTATTATGCTGTTTTAAAGAAAATCAGCTCAGAATCCAGTATTAAAAAATAATAACATTTTGGTTTGTAACGAGATCTGATCAGCAACTTGCTTTTTTTTTTCTTAACTCTAAAAAGCAACTTTTCTCCACAAAAAAAAAAAAAAAAAAAAAAAAAAAAAAAAAAAAATCTCGTTATCACCAGATCCAGATTCGGTGGAAAATTGAATGGCAAATACAGATGGAAGCTGTATGTCCCATGCCAGGAGAACTGTGTGGGAGGCAGAGTCACCCTCAGGCTTGGGCGGGCTTCACCTTCTGGAGACTGAGATCACCCCTACAATGTTGGGAGAAAATTCTCACCTCTAGTCATTCTGGACCAAGGTCCTGAACTCTGAACTATTCCACAAATCACACTGGAGAGAACGGCTTGAGTTTCCTAATTCCTTACTGGGGTTCGCATCGCTCAACCCAGGCCCCTTTTCATCTGCCTTCATCTAAGACAGAGACCTGGGGAGGGGGAGGGAACAAGGCCAACAAGCCAGAGAAACCCACTTGTACAGAAAATAGAAGAAACTGGATGTGGCTCCTCCATTTTAGAAAAACAGCCCCTATAAGGGACGTTCTCTTATGAGTGCAGGAAAGACACTAGTTCTGTGTTAGAATTAAGTTCCATGCCCTCCTCTACTCAGGAATGAGTATCAAAGAACCAATTAGAAGCATAGGACAATGTGAGACCTTGGAAGTGGCCTTGGAACTAATCACTCAACCTCTGGGAAAGGGCACTGGTCAGCAGGGGGCAGGGCCACAGACAACCAGCGGTCCTGTCTCTTAACAAATACTTCACTTAAGGATGAATAAGTAAGAGTACAGAACTCTATGGGGAGAGCTAATTTTAGAAAAGCAATAGAAAATGGAAAAAGTAATTCATAGCTGGGGGCAGTGGCTATATAGTCCCAGCTAATCTGGAGTCTGAGATAGGAGGATCATGGGTACAAGGTCAGCTGGCAACTTGGCAAGATCCTATCCCCAAATAAAATTAAAAGGCAAAAAGTGGTCATTGTTGTAGCACAGTGACCAAGTTCTTGCCCAATGTGAGGCCCTGGGTTCAATTTCCAGTACTGGAAGGAAGGAAGGAAGGAAGGAAGGAAGGAAGAAAAAAGGGAGGAAGGGAGGGAAGAAGGGAAGGAGCAAGGGAGGGAAAGAGAAAGAAGAAAGGAAGGAAGGAAGGAAGGAAGAAAGAATAATAGAAGAAGGAAGGAAAAGGGAAAAGGGAGTTTCAGACTTCTAAAAATAACCTACAATATAATCTAGATGATTCAGGAAACCACTATCCCGTATTGGGTATAAAAAGATATAGCTTCTATCAAACAGAGACCAAAAAATCAGTAAGTCTAAAGTGAGATGAAAATTAACTAATAAGAATATGATTAACTAATACTTTCAGCAATATTAAGAACTATTATAACCTGTCATGGTTGGGTGTTCTTGTAATTCCAGGAGAAGCTGAGGCAAGGTGATCGTAAGTTTGAGATCAGCCTGGGCAGTGGCCCAGACTATGTAATGTGCGACACTTTTTCAAAAACAAAACAGGACAAAGCAAGAGCCTAAGATGAGGCAGGTCCCATGCTAGGGACATGCTGAACAGGCATGAGGGCACTTGTGATGCAGTTTATAGACTGTGGGCCATAAAAAATACGGCAACAAATGAATAATTCATTAAGACAAATGAGTGGTTGGGATAAGGAACAGCAAATGACACCGGTACACCATAATTCCTTGGCGTCTGTGGAAGATTGGTTCCAGGGCTCATCATGGATATCAGAATCCACAGATGTTCTGGTTCCTTGTACAAAATGGGGCAGCATTGGATATAAATTCTGCACATCTGCCTGTGCATGTAAATCGCCTCCACATCATTCATCATATCCAACACAATGCAAATGTTATGAACAGTCATCATACTATATTATTTAGGGAATGGCAAACGAAAAGTCTGCACCTGTCTGGTAAACGTGAAAAGTTTTTTTTTTTTTTTTAGTATTTGTGACCCATAATATGGATACATGGATTCAAAAGCTCTTGTGGGCTAATTTTATTGGATAAAGTCATCAGAGAAGGTTTATACAGGAGTGTTATTTAGTCTAAGCCAGTATGGAAAGAGCATGCAAAGAATGTTACTGGCAAAGAAAGCACTGTGCTTTAAGCTGTGAAGAGTTCATGCTTGAAGAAACAAAAGTAGATCACTATGCCTGATAAAGAGTACAAGATGACTCAAAGCTTTTATAAATAAATGAAAGCAACTAGAGACCATACTTGTAAGTGAAATAGATCAGACCCACATGTGCAAACATCATATTGTCTCCCTGGTGTAGGAACCTGAAAAAGTACATAAAATCTAAACGATACAAAAGATACTATGAAAGGGAAAAAAACTTCTCAAAAGGAAAGAACTGGCTTGACGGAAATGAGAAAAGAAAGAAAAAAGTAGGAGAAAAAACTGTATGTGCATGCCCAGGACAGCTAGGGTGATTGCACTAGTAATTTCTATTTGTTTACTGAAGGGAGCAGTTAATGCTGAGGATTTTTATTTTGACCAGCTTTACGTGCCTATAGCTAGCAATCTGAGCAACTCCTTCAAAGACAACAATGCAATATAACAACCACTGTTGAATTCCCATCTTCTTGTTTTTTGAAATTTTATAGCTGTTAAAATTTTATCTATTATTTTTTATTCCTTCAAAATAAATTTTAAGAACTATCAGATGAGTTTAGAGACAAAAGCAGCAGTCAGTTCATGTAGAACCTTCAAAGCCAACATACTTTGGGTTTAAATACAAAAGGAAGGCATTGAGCACACATATATGTGTGACAATGTGCCTCGCTGTATATGCACATACACTTGTATGAATATGTACCTATGTTTGTACATCATATTACACATATTTGCATGTGTTTAATTATATATCTGTACACACAATGATGCTTTATTTTACAGTAACAGACTAGAAGGAAAAAAATGGAGAAAACACAAAGATCACAGGATGATGGTGGCACCTGGAACCGAAGCTCAGTCATAGCAGTAACAGTCAAGATAAATGAACAGCTTAGAGATGTGTTGAGAGGCAGAAACACTTGTTCACCATTCGTAGGCCAGATGAAGAACACAGGGAGCTGAGTGCGATTTGGGTTTCTGACTTAAGTAACATGGCAAGTGGATGTGAAAAGACAATAAGAAAGTCTGAAATGCAATAGCAAAATTAGAAACTCCTCGGAGGTAACAAAGGGCAGAACAGAAGAATTAGAAAGAGAATATATAACGTTACAAAAAACTGAGGTTCTCCCCTATAACATGTAGAAAAGTGCACCCAGATAAAAGTCATGGAAAAGAAAATGACAGATGCAGAACTGTTTTATAGATGACTTTGGTATTTCTGAAGAAGCCAGCTACTGAGTAAAAGCAATAGTCAGAGATAGATGAATAATGTTCTGATATGGATGACCCCTAACTTTAAAATTAAAATGCTGCTCTTTTCTTCCCAGCCTGTGTGAGGACTCGTTGCCATCATGACTGACACAACAACTATCTGAACCCAGAAGTTCTTGACGAACCAAGTTCTTCAAAGGAAACAAATGGTCACTGATGTCCTTCACCCTGGGAAAGCAACAGTACCTAAAATAGAAATTCGGGAAAAATTTGCCAAAATGTACAAGACCACACCAGATGTCATTTTTGTGTTTGGATTCAGAACCCATTTTGGTGATGGCGAGACCACTGGCTTTGGCATGATCTATGATTCCCTGGATTATGCAAAGAAAAATGAGCCCAAACATAGACTTGCAAGACACGGCCTGTATGAGAAGAAAAAGACCTCAAGAAAACAGCGGAAGGAACGCAAGAACAGAATGAAGAAAGTTAGGGGCACCGCAAAGGCCAACGTTGCTGCTGGCAAAAAGCCGAAGGAGTAGAGATTCTGCAGTGCCTGTCCTCAGTGACTGCGACTTTTCACTAGAGGATTTAATAAACTGTGTAAAACCTTCAAAAATAAATAAATTAAATTAAATTAAAACGCTGTCTGCCCAGGAAAATTAATTAGAACTCAAAAACATGGCTATTTTCTTCAGAAACACTGAACAGTCCCACAGTAAAGAATCAAGTTTTTTGAAGTTATTTGAGGAAAAATGCACAATGAGTGTGACTTGTTCCTTCTCAGCAGTTCGGTAAGAGACAGAAGTCACTGGAACTACGTACATATCTAAAATTTTGAGGCATAACAAGTATGACTCGGAAATCCTAAAGCCAGAATTGTTACTTGTGCAAGAAAACAATGAAAAGATATTTTTACCTTTGCAAAGCTTATGAAAATATGCCACCCATACTTTCCCACTCATTTCCATCTAACAAGATGTGACTCAAGTTTTGATAAAAATTCACTAATAATCATTTAAATTTAACTATGGAAATAAGTCAGAAGAGTGTTAAATGTACCTTGAAAATGGAAAGCAAATGACATATACATAATACGTGAGGAAAAGTTACACTTTGAAAGAATACACTCTGACAGAATTATATATAAAAACCTCAATGTCTACAGAAACTAAAAATATGAGTGATATTTTTCATAGCAAGTAAAAGCATTCCACCCCACCTCTTTCTCATGAATGCAGGACTGTTACAAAGAAAGCAGCAAGTTGGTGTGCTAAAGAAACAGCAGGGAACCAGGGTAGATAAAGGAGCATGGGGAGATTTCTTAAATAATTAGCTTTCTGACTCTATAGACACAGCTCAGATTTTCAGACAGGATAAAACGTTTATACATTGATCCCAAAGTATTCATTATATTTAGAGTGGATTCAAAGGGATACAATGCAACTGGAACTCATAATCAACACATCTCTATTCTCTAATTATTCCTTAATTCCACCAAAATTACTTCCATCTACATGCTGCTGTTGATGTTGCTGCCCTCACTGTTGTTGAACATTGTTCACTTAAAACTAAACACATCATACAATATCCATTTAGGTCAAGGGTGGGAAACCTTTTCCTGTAAAAAGCTCAATTAATGTTTTCCACATGCAACCTTGCCACTGTAGCATGAAAGCAGGCACCACATAGGTAACTGAGTGCATCTGCGTTCTAGTAAAACTTCAGTTTAAAAGCAGGTACAGGACTGGATTGGGCCATGCTTTGCCAGGGACTGGTTTAAATGATCCTTGCAAACTAGTCTTCTCTGCTTGTGGAGCTTGCCTACCAAATAGTCATGCTCCTTCTTCTGCCTTCGACACTTTCCTGATGACACCCTGACCCATGACTACATCATGATCAAAAAGCACCGCCTCTCTATAAACTCAGCTGCACCTGCCCCACTCTTGGACAGCTGCTTTTTACCTTTCACTTCTTCTGAAGCTAAAGCATATAATCATTTAACCCTATCAAATGCTTCTGCCCAGTAGTCCTGCCATCCCTATGCTGTCTTTAATTCCACCTCACATCTTTTCGTCATTTGTATGCCTTGCAGAGCCCCCTGAGAAATCATGGCAATCCCACTTCGATAAATTTTGGATACTCCTGCCCTCCTTGCTTTTTCACTCCCCAGACAAAGTTGTAACTCCAGCTCATTCCGGCCGTGTGCCTGCTGTGCCACAGCAGGAGCCCAGGGGAAATCCTGAAGCCGTAATATCTGATCTCACTTAAATTCACAGGCATAAGTCCCAACTGAGAACTTCTGATATAATTTCTTTAACCCATTCTATTTCCCACCCTAAAGTCAAAGCTTTTCTTCACAGACAGTGGCCCTTCATTCACCATGTCTTTAAGCCCCTTGTGAACTTCACTAGTTCACTACAAAATTAGAGACTACTATAGGGCTGATCTCCTGGGCCTACCATACCACCCCCGCCCCCAGGGCACTGTGATGGTGATTGAGGCTGGGCTTGGTGGTATGTGCCTGTAATCCCATCTCTTGGGAGGCTGCAAACAAGTGGATCACTGAGGCCAGTCCAGTAATGAGACTGAACACCCAGAAGATCATTCCCTAAAATAAAAAAAAATAAAAAATAAAATAAAATAGAAAGTACTGGAATAAAACATCCACAAACACATGCTGATCAGTCTTGCCTTATGTTCTTCCCTGTAACTCAACCTAAGCTATCGCTTCACTTGTGCACTAAACCCATGGCCTTTTACCTATTCCACTTCAGCAATCCTCACACTCCCTTAAGTAACTAGTGGATTATCATAAGCATTCAAACAGCTACCATTTCTCCCATCACCCATCCATCCATCCATCCACCCATCCACCCATCCATCCACCCATCCACCCATTCACCCATCCATCCACCCATCCACCCACCCATCCATCCTCCATCCATCCATCCATCCATCCATCCATCCATCCATCCATCCATCCATCCATCCATCCATCCATCCATCCATCCATCCATCCATCCATCCATCTCCTTCTGTCATTCTGTGAGGAACTTAGGACAGTGCATGCCATAAGACAGCAGGTCAGATAGAGTGGTTGTCTTCATCTGGTGGGTAGAATCAGAGCATAAAGATCCAACTATTGGTAGCCCCCCACAGCAAGGATCACCTGGAGATCACCCCAAACTCTTTCCTTTAAATTTCCAAGAAGGTTCTAAAAGGATGGGAAATCTAACTGATTCCAGCTAAATTTAGTAGTAATGAAGAGCTTAGTCTGGTTTCCTATAGCCTGGAGTTCATCCTGGCCTAAGTTAACCTGTGAGGAGGATTTAGAGGCTTATTAGACACACATTTGTTTCAGAAATCCACCCACACCTAAGCTTTTGAATTTTGTTTCCTTTTTCCTTCTTGTTGCTTAAACAAGTCTCAGATGTCTTAGCTGAAATCAGTGGGAAAGGCTACTTTTCTTTTTCAGTGCTGGTTTTGGGGTGGCTCAAATGTAAGCATTCAGTGGATGCTGGACTAAGAACACAGGGCACAACCCCAAACAGTGTGTTGAGGATGCAAGTGGAGACAGGGTGGAGCACAAAAGGACACCTGCAAGAGCCACCTCCTGGCTTCAACCTCTTCCCTCCATTCTTGGCTTTCCACTCTGGAAGGGCAAGGCTCTCCCTTCCCCATCAGAATTCCAGAAACCAATACATGCATTGGAAGAAATGAGAAAGTAGTCAACTGGTGTCCTGTGCTTAGCATGATATCCTCCTGCAGGTCAAGTGGCTAGATGTGACCCTGGGAAATCAAAAGAGGGAAAGTTAACCTTTGTCACACTCTGCCTAAAAATTGGACATCCTGTGCCCACAGACTCCTGGCCTCTCATCAACATGCCGCCTTGCAGTGGCATCACACCCAGCTTACCCTGGCCATGTCCATTCTTCAGATTTTCCTAGCCCCTCAACCCTTCCTCACCTCTGGTAGCCCTGCTTTCCAAATTCACTGAAGACTCAAATGAAGTCCCTAGTAACCTCTGTGCAACAGATATTTGAGTTTCTGTAGATATGCCTAGACTAGAATAAAAATCAAATGCTGAGAACTTCTGGGTCATTTCCTCAGTAGAACATGTGCGCCAGTGAATTTTAGTCAACCCACAAAGGGGCTTTGGAACTGTCACATATGAATGACACAAAAATAACAGAAATACACTTTTAGCTGCAGAGCAGGCTTGCTCTCAGGGGCCAGTAACCATGGGAACCACCAGACGTACCCTGAAGATGTGTGATGGATCCTCCCAGCTCTGACAGGGGCTCCTCTGCCTCCTGCCTTCCCCCTCCTGCTTTCCCACTTCTTTTATTTTCCTTATTCGATTCCTCTTTGTCTTGACTCCTTCCTGTACCCCATATTCTGAAAGTATTTCTAAAAGAAAAGTAGATATCTCTGTTCCCCATGATGGCTGGTCCATGAGTCAGGGAAAGATTTACGTTTTGTTCTCTTCAATACTTATGACACTGCCAAGCAGACAGTGGGAGTCTAGTGAATGAATGAATGAATTAATAAATTAATTAATGAGAAGGCTAACTGCCTCCTCATACTGAGTTACATGTGTGGCATTTCTAATGGCCATTTGGGTTACAGGTCAAAATCTACTGAATCTCCTGGCCTCACATGGACATCAAAAATGAGAAATCATTTACTGGAATCTCACCAGCCCTCCGGTAGTAAGCATTCACTGAGGGAAAAGTACTTTATGAATCTTGATTTTGAGGTGGTGCTATTCACTTCGCAGTCACTGCTGATCAAAGTCAGAATTTTGTCTCCAGGATCTTTTAGGTTCCAAGAAGATATTGGGATCCATGAAGTGTCTTTTAAGGGTTTCCAGACAGAATTTTCACTGGCCAGAAAGATTGGTGCTTCTACAGTTTTTTTTTTTCCTCTAGTGCTACATGTGTTCAGTCCACATAAAGGGCTCAACAGAAGCTGCACAACAGAGGCAGGATGACCATAAGTCTCAACTTAGAACTTCTTATACCATTTCCTTAACCCATTCTATTTCCCACCCTAAAGCCAAACCTTTGCTCCCAGACCAGCAGCCCTCCACTTATCATGTCTTTAAGCCCGTTATGAACTTCACTAGCTCACTACAAAAAGTAGAAACTACTGGAATAAAACATCCACAAACACATGCTGATGAGCCTTGCCTCATGTTCTTCCTTGTAACTCGACCTAAGCTACTGCTTCACTTATACACTAAACCCAGGCCTTTCACCTACTCCACTCCAGCAGTCCTCACACTCTCCTTAAACATGTATAGCTGAACCACATGGAATTTATCTGTCTAAGGGAGTGTGAGAACCAGGATGTGGACCAAGATCTAACCCCAAAGCCTGGCTGTTCCACAGCTTCTCTGAGTTGACCATCCTCTCCTCTCTAAGCAGCCCTGGACAGGGCTAAACTTGGGCTCACTTCTCTTAAACTCTCTCCCTTTGAGCGCGTTGCAACTGTGAATACCTGTTCAGTGAGCCAGGCCAAAGAATCAAAGGGAGCCCACAGGAAGGGCTACTTTTGAAGATGCTCAACACAAGAAGAAACCACCTCAAGCCTATGATGAAGGGTCTCTCCTTGACCTAACGCTAGTCAAGCCTCCCTGAGCTTCTCCTCAACTAGGCTTTAATCCTGACCCAGGAAAATTTGAACATACCCTAGCATAGCTTCTCATAGCTTGAGACTACATTCCTGGGATGACACTAGCTTCCTTAAAATCCCTTCCTAAGAGAACTTGAGGCTGCCAAAAAATTTACTCTTTTTCTATCCAGTCTTGTCATCAGCCCTTGTTGAGGGTGCGCACCCAAATTCTATAAGTGCCACTTAACAAATCCAAGTATATTCATGTGGGCAATGGTGTTTGTAGCTTTACTTTCCTGAGCCTGCTGTGCTCTTCATGACCCTCCTCTCTGTCGCTCTCCCTTTAAAGTACTGTTACTCCTGGACAAATCAAAATTGAGTTCAATCCATCTGGGCTCCATTACTCTTGCATTAACATATACTGTCCTCACTGCTTTGTGTCTTTCTTTTGACACCATACTACCCACTCACTCTTGCCGGTGCCCCACGGACACATTCCAACACCTGTCACAGAAAGTGCTGTCTACACTTACTCCCACCCCCCTGGTTTCTGCTCTTCTGTACCCACTCCACTTCCTGTTTCCAAGAAGAAAAGTAGGAGTGGTTTAATTTGGGCTTAGGCTCTAGCTAAAAATGTATTTGGGTCAGCTGGGTGTTCTAGGTCACTGGCAGTGCTCGCAAATGAGTTTATGAAAGGATTAGGGAAACCAAAAACTTTCAGAGCTTAAGCTGACAGGAAATGGTACTAGGACCTGTGGGCACTATGCCCTGGGCTTCCAGGCCATAGCAATTGGGGACAGCTTCCACAGGGGTCAGCACCCATAACTGGAGAAGAGAACTCCTATAATGGAGCAAGCAGAACTCCTGGGCTCTTTTGTGCAGAGGAGGAATTCCTTGGGGCTGACTTGTGCTCTGCAGGCTTTGCTGTCAACTCCTCAGAACCACCACATACTTCATCCATAGCCTCAGGGTGTTAATAGGGAGTTTCCATGGGAATTGGGAAGTTTCCGATAGCTTAGTGTTTCCTCCCAAGCTGTGCCTAAGACCTGGTGCTAGTCAAATCAAGTATCTTAGGTTTTGCTGTGGCATCATTTTTAATCAGTAAAGACTGTGGGGAGGAGATAGCTCAACACCTGGGTCAAGTTCTTCCTTGTTCACTTGGGCAAGTGTGTATGGTAAAGTACTTTAAGTCTCCAGATTTAATGTGTGACTGTCCGGCGCCGCTCCCGTCCCGCGGAAGAAGACACTCAGACACCAAAATGCAGGTTAGTGAGCCTTTATGGATCGGGTGCAAGCCTCTACATGCGTCCGCTAGCTGGACGTCCTACGTGCAAGCAACAACGGATTTTCTGGTACAGCAAGCTATATTGATTTTACAGACAGATGCTATTGGCAGGATCATAAAAACGG
>PVKA01051682.1:0-12068 GCA_004027165.1 Ctenomys sociabilis | reverse complement strand
TCCTTCCTTCCTTCCTTCCTTCCTTCCTTCCTTCCTTCCTTCCTTCCTTCCTTCCTTCCTTCTTTCCCTCCTTCCTGTCTTCCCCTTTTCTTTCCCTTCTCCCTCTCCCTCATCTCCTTCCTCCCCCTCTCTCTTCCCTCTTCTCTCTGGGCTCTGCAGAAAACCCAGAACCTTGCACGTCCTAACAAGCACTCCACCATCGTGCTGACTGCCTCCTTCCAGCTTTCTGAGGGCAACACCCAGCTTCACCTAGCAGAAACCCTGGAACCACTCCAGCAGGCCTGCATTGCTGAGTGAGTGGGTGGATGCGTGCTAGCTTTCATACTTAGTGTCCCTCTATAGCCTTGTGTGAACACAGGCAGGACTTCGGGAGGTGACCGGGTTAGAGGGGAGTATCGCTGGTTTCTCCCTCACTGGCTCCAACCTGGGCTCTCTCTGCTCCCTCTCTACCATGCTATGAGCTACCAGGTCTGTCTGTCATCCTGTGCTGCTTGGAAGCCAGCCAACTCTGGGCTAGAACGTGAGCCTTTCCCCCTTTAAGCTGCCCGCATCAGGTACCGTGTCTCAGCAATGAGGGAAGTGGCTAAGGCGATGACAAAAGCTCTGAGAGGCAGCTTGCTCATATCCCAGTACATCCCTAAGCTCCATGGCCTGGAGGCACTGCACAAGAGACCTAATAAACTGTGCTCTGCTGTCACCATCACCTCTGCCAAGCAGCCTTCCCTTTGCCAGGCTTAGCTAAAGCTGAGGGTCCTCTCCATACTTGTAGCCAGGTTTCTGACCCTCTGTCCTGGTGGGGCCTCACCCCCGGGCAGCTGTCTGCTCTCCTTACACAGCACCAGCCTGCTGAATCCCTGTCACCCAGTTCCTCCTGCAGAGTTGATACTGAATTGAATGAAGGCAAAGCCAATGCAAGATAAGGAAGGAGCAAACAGAGAAGCCGAAACTGTTTTCCCAGGGAGCTCAGCTGCCCCCAGCCAAACTGACACGGAGCTCACCCTGTGCTCTAAGGGGCTGGTAAGCTATCTTCCCAACAGTCCAGCTGCTAGGGTCAGGAACTTAAGGTCCTCTGGTGACCTGGGTGCTACAGGTCTCCTGTTCCAAGTGGCATGAATTTCATTGTCAGGTGACCCCTGCAAGATATCTGTGGTTCTCCTCTGAGAACCAGAGTCAGGCTCAGTGACAGCAAAGGGGAGATGGGCTCAGAAGTGCTGGCCTGGAGCCACCAGTGGTCTGGAGGGTCAGCTGGGGTCTGCAGGTGGCTAAGCTCAAATGAGGAGGGGAAAGGAAAGAAGGTCAGGGCCCAAAGGCCAGCGACCTGGACTCGAGCTCCACCCAACAATCTTGATCCTGCAGACCAACTCATGTGGGAAAGGTGCTCCAGATTCTAAGAGACCCAGGGGTTTGTGACCCAACTGCACATGCAAAGCACCTGTGAGACGTCTTTCAGGATTCAGGAAGCTCAGGGTCCTACAACCTTATAGTTAACAAGCTCCATGGATGACCCTGATGTGGTTTCCAGATTCAAACCTGGCTCGGCTGCTAGTGACCTGTGCAGCATGGACTGTGGGCCTTAGCCTCCTCATCTGGGAAGCAGGGACAACTTCTCTGGGAAGTGCGGTGATGTACCAGTACTGCTCTCTGAGAGTATATACTGATGAATGTGTTAAGTACCAGTCAACAGCAACTCAGCAGGAAAGGTCTGAAGGACAATTAGAATCTATGGGGCAAAATATCACCTGTACATCGAGAGTTTGGAAAATCTATGAGGTCTGTACTTTCTGGACATTTAGATGCATAATTATTGGTGACAGAAAGCCTCCAGGTGGTGGCTGCGTCCTCAGTGATCTGTTTCCAAGGTCCTGGAGCCACCTCCCTCGGTGGCCTTGTCTTCTCTTCAAGGAGAGCCATCCCTTCTCTAACAGTCATGTACGGAGGCATTTGCACCAGCTGTACTTCTGCAGGGCCCCGTGTCCTGGGGAACCACCGCCCGGTAGAGGACCCTCTGGTCTACAGGGACCAGGACAGCATTGGGGACACCAGAGTTGCAGATCTAGCCAGAGGAGAAATCAAAGAATTCCTCTTAAGAGGCTCTGCGCAATGCCCAGCACATTAACAGCCTATGCAGCTACTGGCCTGAAGTGCTGCTTCACTTCCTGCCCTCTAAGAGACAAAAGAGTTTTTCTTCCTCCCAGAGAACAAAGAATTAAACTCCAAGCAGGTCAGAGGAGATGCTGCACAGGGAGTGCCAGGCATGTGGCAGGTGTCCAGGCTGCCTCTCCGAGCTCTCCTGCCCCTGTCCACCCTGAGACTCTAGTTGGCCATGGGGGCTTTTCAGGCAGCTGCAGGAGGACTGGTGTGGAGACTTCCTGCTCCGCAAGGGCCCTCCAAGGACTGGTATAGCTCAGGGAGACATCGGCGTGTGTTCAGTCTACTAGAATAACAGGGCACAGTATCTCACACTCACGGACATAGGCTACACATTGGAGAGAGGCTCCCAGAGGCCGTGAAGTCACCAAGGTCCACCTTGCAGAGGTAAGTACTGCTAGGGGTTCCCTGCTGAGGTTTCCAATGGCACATACACATAGGGAATTTGCTGTGTCAATAGTGGAGGGTGTATGTTTTTATTCCACTAGGACACCTTGGATTGTCTTCATCGTTTTGGCAGTAGTGATGGTGGTGCAGACACGTTTATTCCCAGGATGATGTTCTATCAGAAAAGAAGGAGACTAGGGAGGACAAAGAACAGAATGAAGGGGCAGAGAGTGGTGCTGGCTTCACAATGGACCACGCCTGTGCTGAGTGCATGCGCAGTACATTACCTCTGAAACAACATCATCCACCGGCACTAGGAACTATGGCTTCGGGAGGTCAGGTACCCATTGCCCCATGACAGTGGGTAAGCGGACAAGGTGAACCTTGGACCCTTCTCTAACTGCACACCCCACCTCCTGACTCTGCCGCTGTCCTCATGTGCCCTGTGTCACCTCTCACTTCTCTGCTACTGCTGGAAATACGTTTATTTTACAATCACAAAAATTATGGTGTATTATTTTAAACATTTTTCTGATGATCTACTTTGGATGAATTCCCAGAAGAGAAGGATTTTAAGATTCTTGGAAAGGACATCCTTTCTCTGTGTAGGCACTGGGCTTAGCTTTTTGCAAAACAAGAGAAAACCAAACTAGCAGGAGGTTACAGGATGCAGAGGCTTGTTTTTATACAAAGATGTCTGGAAGCTGGCAAGCTTGTAAACATCACAGGACCTAGTAGGACATGCAGGCCCCTTCCAGCTTGTATCCTGCCTCCCCTGGGGTTTGCTTTTCTCCGCAGAGTCCAAGAAAGCTGCTAGAGTGACAGCTATTGCACCCAAATTCCAGGCAGCCAAATGAAGGAAGAAAGAAAGAAAGAGAGAAAGAAAGAAAGAAAAAAAGAAAGAAAGAAAGAAAGAAAGAAAGAAAGAAAGAAAGAAAGAAAGACAGACAGACAGACAGAAAGAAAGAAAGAAAGAAAGAGAGAAAGAGAGAGAGAGAAAAGAAAGAAAGAGAAAGAGAGAAAGAGAGAGAGAGAGAAAAGAAAGAAAGAAAGAGAGAAAGAGAGAAAAAAAGAGAGAGAGAGAAAAGAAAGAAAGAAAGAAAGAAAGAAAGAAAGAAAGAAAGAAAGAAAGAAAGAAAGAAAGAAAGAAAGAAAGAAAGAAAGAAAGAAAGGCGGGCAGGCACCCAGGCATGGCTGCCTCTTCTTAAGATGTCTGCTTGATATGTAATTCACTAAACTTAAAGGTATGCCCACATTTGTCAAAAAAAAAAAAAAAAAAACAAAACAAAACTGAAAAAGTCACAGGTAGGATATGTGTCTAGCTCCACACTGGAGTTGTAGGACTACGGGGCAAAATAAGGGAGTTCTTTTCCACCACTTTGTGGATTCATGGCCTCGACCCTGGGAAGGAAAAGCGTGGTCTTGAGTCAGGCGTGGTGTGTAGGACATGACCATGTTCTGAGAGCACTGTAGTAATGGTCATCGGCCCCAGCTCCTGTCCCTGGTAAAGCCTGACCCCCTGAGAGAAGTTTCCAGTGTCATCTTAGATGTTCCCAATGAATGCACTGAGAAAGGCAACAGCGTGATTGCCTGTCACTCGCTGAGCTCCAGCCCAGTGCATTTGAGAAGTCATGACACGCAGGCTGCCTCTCTGCCTTGCATGATGAGCGCCAGCAGCCCCCACTGCAAGGAGGGAGAGCTGAGCAGCGGAGAGGAGTCGCTCACATCAGCCTGTGCCTGGCGATACCAGAGTCACGCACTGCTGTCTGACATCACAGTCTCTGCCTTTCCCATGTCATAATACAGCCTTCTTTCTTTTTCAGAAAAACATACCATTAGAAGTGACAGCAGCGGTAGAAAGACACCAGGGTTTGCAGAAGACAGAACGCCTCCTTCATTCCTGCACACCCCCCAGGAGGGTGCCTCGCCAGTGCATGGTCTCAGGCTTTGGAAAGTTGCAGGTGGGGCTTCTGATTAAGTGGGGATGCCTCGGCCAGGATGATGGAGCCCTCAAATCTTCACAGCTCCAGCTCCAGATGAGGTGGCCTCACTGTAGTTCCTCTCAGGGGGAGAAGAAACTGCCAGACACTGACTGCTCTTCCCAAGGAGAACTAGACCCTTGGACAGCGGCAGAGATGCTGGACTTGAGGTGCAGGGTAGCACTGCCTGCGTGAGCTCCCGACAGCAAGGAGTGGCCTGTCTGAGTGACCCAAGGCATGCTGGGAGGAAAACTGTGCACCCTACTCCAAAGGGGGGCAGCCTAGCAGGCTGACGTGTGCAAAGAGTTTGGCCATAGGACTTGGCTGTCATAAGCTATCAATAAAGGGCCATTCCTAGTGCTAGATTATGTCAATAATGACGCAAAGATGGGACATTTGCTTATCGTACTATTATTACTACATGTAACTATCAAGAACCAATTAGCTACTAACAAGTGCTGTCAGATTTTTGAATTTCATTTTTTTAAGTGACATGGGGTAAATATATGCTTCCTCCATCAAAGAAGAAGATGCTGAGAATTGACACACAGCTGGCTGGGGGCATGATTAGACCCAGGGCCCAGGGCTCTCAGATTCCAGCAACCCCGCCCTAATTCGACCTCCCTGGCTATGTATCTGAGCCATGGGAGTCTAAAGTAGGACCCAAAGTGGTCTGTCATCCATGGAAGCAGGACCAGTAAAAGAGTGACAGAGTCTCAAGCATGTGGAGGTACTATTGTGTTTAATAAAGTTGACTGTAACCCTCACTCGTGGAGTGTAATTTTTGTCATTCTGTGTCTTTTCCACCAATGATGGTGCAAAGGAAGGTGGAGGAGAACCACGGATCCTAACCCTTTAGAGTTGTACAAAGCACTGAGCTGACAGAACCTTGTTGGTTTACATGTGGAGAAACTGAGGCATGAAGAAGATCAGCGTCCTACCTGAGACCACACAGTGACCCCATGTCATATTCTCCTTATTCTATGGAAGCTGGGGAGGTGCTTCCTAATTTTTAGGATGCCCCAGGCATTCAGAGGCTCATGACGTGGCTTCCCAGAGCCCCAGAAGCACACATTAGCCATGTGTTAGTCCAAAATGAAGTGACTTGAAACAAGTGGTTCCTCTGGGTCTATACCCCAAACACACTCTAACCTGGCCCTTTCCTTTAGGGTTTCTTTAGGGTCTCATATGGGTGACAGTCAAGGCTCAGCCAGAGAAGGAGCCATGTCTAAGGCCCTCAGGATTGTTGGCATTACAGCCAACAGGTCCGGCAGGGTCTTGAGCCAAGGACCCTTTTTCCTCACTGGCAATGCCCAGAACTTTCCCTTGGTCCTGTCACATGGACCTCCCCATGGTAGCTTGCTTTCACCAAACAAAGTAAATCCATAAAGTGACAAAGACTCCAGCAAAATGAAAATCACAGTCTTTGCAATCTCATGCAGCAGTGACATCTCTGTCACCACTACAGTTTGCATGTGTCCTCCAAAGCCGGAGTATGCCAAGCCTGGTCAGCAGCCTGTAGTGCTAACATTGTGTGGCCTCATGGAGTGAAGGGTTTTCTCCACCACAGTGCCACCATGATGGGCTGTCCCCCTGCAGGCCCAAAAGCAGCAAAGCCAACTCACTACAGACTAAAACCTTCAAAATTATCAGAATAAACTCTCCCTCCTTTTAAATTAATTGCCCCAAATATTTTGTCACAGTAACATAAAGCTGCCTGATACAGTTTCTGTATTCCATTTGTTAGAAACAAATCACTAGAGGGATTGGCATTGTACAAAGTACAATTGTAACTACCAGATGGCGGGCATCCCTGGGACCCTGTTGGAAGCTGCCTCCTGCAGAGCATCAGTTCATTTTCCTACTCATGAAGTGCTTTCTCTTCAAGAGGGAAATTTTCAAGAGGAATTCTGTTCAGCACCACTCTCAGGTGATCTTTCAAGTGACAAATTTGCTACCTAAAACAGCAGTGTCAGCCCTGCTGGTTGCATCTCTGTTTCAGATCCAAGCTCAGAGAGTAGAAGGGGCCTCAGCGTCCTTTAGGAGCTTTCCAGGTAAAGAGGCCTAGACCTCAAAAGCCCCTTGCCCAGCACTGAGCCTGACCTTCTCTTTGGTCTTCAAGCCCACGGTCCCCCAGGGTATGGTGGGTTTTCCTACTTCTCACCCTACTCTCAAATTCAGGGAGGGAACACTGATTGCCATGTGCTTTGCACATTTTGTGAGGCTCCTGGGATCTTTGGGGCTGTAGGATGCCGACTCGAGGATCCTAGACAGCACTCTAGAGGACTGAGGGACTGGGAGTATTCATTCCTCCATCCACACACTCACACGAAGCTCCAAAGAGACGAGGATGCTGAGCTGAGGCTTGCAGGAGGAAAGGTGGAGAGGGTGCCCGAGGCAGAAGGCACAGAAAGGCGAAAGGCCTCCAGGTTGAGACTGATGGAGAGGCTGGTGGCCAGCGGCTCCTCTGCCTTGAGCCCCACCAGGAAGTTGGAGGTGGGCACACTTATAGCAGCCTGTCCCCTGGCAGCCAGCCTCACTCCCCCCACAGCTGCCCGTTCCACCTGTCTCTGCCCAGTTGACCTTTACGCCCATGGGCTGTGGTGGGCAAGCCTCACAGAAGAGCACCTTCCACCTGGTGGGCAGAGCCATCGTGGGAGGCACTTTCACTGTGCCTCATGTGTTAAGGGCTGCGAAGCTCAGGCCACTCTGAGGGTTGGGCCCCAATGACAGCAGCACCAGGGCGCCCCAGCTTGGGTCAGGAGAAGAAATGGGTGGGAAAGCCTCGTGATTTCTGCCCAGGGAAAGCCTCGTGATTTCTGCCCAGCCTCCTCTCTCCAGGCCTGTAGCTGCCCTGCACGCCGACAGGGATCTGTCACTGGCAGGAATGGGAGATGGGCCGGGTTTGAGGCAGATTGTGTCTGCAGCATAGCACCCTCCCCTATATACTCTGCTTTCATTATTTCTTGCTTTCTTTTCTTTCTCTTTAAGCCTCTTCACAGGGTGGAAACCCATTTCAGAGCTCACGTACCGGTGGATATTCTTCTACTTTAACCTCATGGGCAGTAATGGGTGGGAAGGAGCTATTGAATTCACTTCCAGGCTGTCATATAGCAGTGTCCCCTGTGACATCTGGAGGCCACGTCTCCCCACAGCTACTGTAATAGTGGCATCTTGCCATCAGAGTGGACACAGGAGCAATGCCTTCCAAAGCAAGCTTGGAAGCCAACAACCCTCTGCTAGTTCTGGCCCCACTATAAGCAAGGATGCCAGTGTCCACTGAGACTGGCATGCCAGATGACAGCTCCAGTCACAGGGCTGTAGAGATGACAAGTCAGGGCTGGGACACCCCCCCCCCCCGACTGCCTCCTGGGCTCTGCACCGGGATAGCACTCGCACACGCGCTCACACACCTGTGCATGAACAGATGTCACCCAAGCAGGGATGGGAAACAGCAAGTTAACAGCAAAGGGAAGAGCCAGGACTTCAGACACCCAGACCTGGACTCGATTCTTTACACCAGGCTAGCTTCTGAGGGGTTCAGGCAGTCACCTGTGTCAACCTGTAGCGCAGGGCCAAGGGAGAAAGGAACAAGGGAGCTTGCAGCCATGTGGGGGCTGGCACCCTTAGAACACAGGGGCACCTGTGTCTAGGTCACAGGGGGCACTGGGCACCCTTAGAACAAAGGACTTTTCCTGGCCCAGAACCAGTAATCTTGAACCTCCCAGTTCTTCAGGCTTGGTGCTGGCTGAGTCAGTACACTGGGGCAGGCAAATGAAAGCTGAGGCCGCGCCACCTGCTAGAAACTCAGCCTTGCCCCTCAGCTCTGTCTCTGTCCAATGCAAGCTGCCTGTGAGCCTGATTGGGGAGGACATTGGGTGGAGGGCTTGATGGTGGTGTCGGGCTGCAGGCTCCAGAGGACTCTCTGTGGAAAACACCAGAAGCTAGAACAGCCTTCAGTCAAGTGTTACAGTGTCCCCTCCCAGAGGCTGGGGGCTGTTTTCTAGGAGATGATTCTGGTTCGTAAGAGTAGATGCCTTCACTAGGCATGATGGTTCATGCTGCAATCCCAGCTATTGGGAGGGTGAGGCAGGAGGATCATGAGTTTAGTGTAGGCTGATAACATAGCAGGTTCAAGGCCAGCCTAGACTATGTAATGAGACCCTGTGTTGAAAAATATCAAGAAGAAGGAAGAGGTGGAGAAGAAAGGATAAAAGGAGGAAAAGAAGAGGGAAGAGAAAGAGGAAGAATGGATGGTTTCCAATAGCCACAGCTTTGCACTAGAGGCACCAGTCCCCTCCTTTGAAGGCAGCAACATCCGGATCTTCACAGGGGTATGAATAATGGTTGGGCTAGCATCTGAGAGTGCTACAGTCTACACACTGACCCTGACACAACTGCCATTGTCTCTAGGCAGGAGGCAGCATACTTACAAGAGAAAGATCAGGGCTTTTGTGGACGTACTCACAGGACACAGGGAGGCCCAGAGCTTTAAGACTAACCACAAATCCAAGGCTACACAGGGTGTAGAGGAGAGAGAGGCCAGCACAGCAAGACTGAAGAGGCAGAAGAGGGAGCTCAGTATGTTAGCAAGAAGCCCACATCACCATGTGTCACAATTACTCCAAAGCAGTGGGACCCTGTGACGTCAGTGGAGTCCAGAGGTAGGCTTCAGAGTTGAGAAACACAGTTTGCCTCCTGGCCCCGCTATGCCTTGGTCTCAGGTTTCTGCTGGAAGTCAGGTGTGTGTACAGCACTCACTCGCCTGTGGCCGGCTGTTCTAAGCTGCTCACCACAGACAGCAGGCCAAAGAACTTAGCGCCACAGCCGGTGAGCAGTATGCTTGGCTCTTCAGATGGAGGCTGCTGCGTGCTTCAGGACAGGGCAACAGGCCAGGCAGGTGGTGGCTCACCGAGGCCAAGGGAGGTGCAACAGTAGCACTGCCCCACCCCAGTCCCCCGCTTCCTCAGGGACAAGTGTGTACACTGCCACTAAGGGACAAGCTGCAGTGCATCCTGCCTGCCTCAGGAAGAAAACCATGCAACTGTGCGAAAAACAGCAGGGATGTGCGTCAGGCGCAGCTGAAGTGGCCCTAGTAGGGGTTTGTTGCAAGGCCCTGCCCACATGGCCAGCTCGGTCTGGTTTCCTTGCCTATTGGGACGGGAGCTTCAAAAACTCTCAAAGGCCATCAGGGTGGGCAGTGCTGTGTGGTCAGAGGGGACCGTGTGAAGTCCTAGAGGCCCAGCAGTGTGGTGTCATATCTGTCTCCAGTGAACTGACACCCGTCCTCCAGCAACACTTTGGCCTGTGGAAAACTGCCCTCTGCTAAGTCTGCAGGCAGCAACAGCTCCGAGCTCAGGAGTATTCATTACAGCTGGGACAGCTGAGGGGCCTGCAGAGAACTCGGGCCACAGGGGGGCACATGGAAGCAGGTTCTCATCCCTGCGGGCTCCAGCAGGCTGGGGAGGCTAAATACACGCCGAGCCTGGGAGGGAAGAAATGCGCCTGAGAGTTGCTGTGGGGCTGAGTTCGTCCTTCCCAGGGACCCTGTAGAGGGGCTTTGCTTTCACCACACATAGAATGGAAATGGCAGTCATACCCAACTTCCTGGGCTGCTGTGAAAATGTAATTTAATTAGATTAAAATAAATGTAAAGCTCTGAGCATAGTACTCACAGGAAGCAGGCTTTCCATGGATGCATACCACATTTAAAATCATAAGTGTACTGTTATTTTCTTTCTCTATGAAAAGCATTGAGAACTTCTAACCCAATCCAAGCTGCATATCAGCCTGAGGGCCTCCTGTCTCTGATGGTGGTGCAGAAGGCTGCTAAGGATGCTGTGTGAAAGCCACCTATAACTGATTGTTTCCTGAGTTGAGACTCAGGTGTTACTGCACACACTTTACTGGATTACTTAGATTAATTTTATAGCCTCCTGGGGATAGTTCGTACTAATATGCCCATTTTACAGATGGAAAAGTAGACATTTACATGGATTAGGTGATTTTCCAAATTGCTGAAAGGGAGAGCCAGGACTCAAACTCAGTGTTCCAGTTTCCAGAATATAATCTCTGAACCACTGCTCAGGTGCTTAGTGGGGAGTATTTATAAAATGAAAGTGAGGCAAGAGATCTTTTTACAGAGTAGAGGACTTGATGATTATGGCTGGGCTTCACTGTGCGGTGCAGCCTGCATGACAGGGGCAGGTCTTCAAAGAGCTGCTCCTTTCTGCTGCAGAGCCCTGGGCTGCTTGCCTCTTCTATCAGCCCTGAACAACCTTGGCGCGAGTCCATCCAGTGCAAGGCTGGAGCTATGGGGAGGACTTGAAGGGCAGTGGCGGGCAGGCTGTCCCCTGCAGGCCACTTAGTCACTCACATGGGCTGCAGGAGCTGGAGGTCCCCATGGCCATCTGCTTTGCCTGCGCCGCCGTTCTCAGAGCCCCTTTGTCTAAGTTCCTCTGCAGAAGGCAAGACCACCTCGAAACAGCTCTAACAGGGAACCAGAGAGGGAGGAGGTGTGAGGAGAAAGAGAGGACCCACAGCCAGAGCACTGGGCAGCAGCTGCTCAGGAAGGCTGGCCCTCGGCTGTAAGCTGGGCTTCTGCCGCCAGAAGGGGAGAAATGCCACTATTTACATGACAAGGGACAAAGGAGAGAATTATGGCAAGTCAATTCTGCACGAAGAGATAAAGCCCCCTACCTAATGTATGCACAGAAAGGTAGAAATTCAATTCTCATAATGTCAGATGACTCTGATTAAAACTGACATTCATTATTAGTATGGTTTTTCCCTCTCTTCTTGGATTTGAGGAACAAATGGTCCTATAAAGATGGGCTTGTTGAACACCATTGTAAACAGGCCACGAGATAAAGAGGCTACGGTGGCCCATGCCACTGCTGAGCCCTGCAGCAGGAGGAGGGGCTGTGGGGCTCACTCTTGCCCTTGGATGAGGCTGCACCTGGCCAGCAGAGCTGGGCAGTGCCCTGAGAAGTTCATGGAGGTCCTGTCAAGTCCTTGTCAGCGGTACCAACCTGGATGCCCTGGAGCCAACCGCTGCTCTTCCCTAAGCCAGCCTTCTCCTTGAGCAAATTCCTGACAGTGTCCACAGAACTTGCTTCAATCACACAGCAAGAAGGGATCCCTTGTGAAACAGTTCCTCAGTTGGTTAGAGCATGGTGCTAATAACACCAAGGTCATGGGTTCAATCCCCATATGGACCACGCTTCAATCTTTGTGCCAGGGAGATAGCTCAGTAGAATAAGTGCTTGCCTGGCAAGTGCAGAGTCCTGAGTTCAATCCCTGGTACTACAAAAAAAAAAAAAAAAAAAAAAAAAAAAAAAAAAAAAAAAAAAAAAAAAAAAAAAAAAAAAAAAAAAAAGAAAGAAAGAAAGAAAGAAACAGATCAGGATCTGCCACCTTTTGTATCCTCCACCTGGAGATCTTCAGGCTTCTTAGCAGGCAAAGCTGCTGAGAAATCATGCAGCAAATAAACTGATTCATTTTAAGCCTAGGTCTCCTTAATCTGGATTGGCAAATTCTTCCTGTCCGAGACCA
>PVKA01051681.1:0-12078 GCA_004027165.1 Ctenomys sociabilis | reverse complement strand
GCCTGTAATCCCAGCACTCGGGAGGCTGAGGCAGGAGGATTGTTGTGAGTTCGAGACCAGCCTGAGCTACAAAGTGAGCTTAAGGCCAGCCTGAACTGCATAGTGAGACCCTGTCTCAAAAAGACAAAAAAAAAAAAAAAAATCCTGGCAAGAGTGAGAGGTGCTGTCCCAGAAAAGAAGCAGTCTTCTGGTCCCCTGTCAAGAGCCAAGGAATTAAAGTTATACAGACATGTCACAGACTTGTGAGACCCAGGAAGGTCACCTAACCTTGTGCCCAGTGACCTGCAGAATAGAGCTGAGAGATGGGGGTAGAGAGAGTGCACCCCAGAGCTCGCAGTGGGAGGTGTGAAGGCAGGGGTGTGAGCTGGGACGGAAGTGGAAAACTCCCTTTGTGAGCTCCATCACAGTCAAGGTCACTCATAATCATCTCCTGTCACTATGGAGTCCTGAGGCCTGGCTTGGAGCCCAGCTTTGTTACAGAGCTGCTGTGTGGATTGTCAAGACTTCCGCTCTAGGGTGTGGGTTTCTCCATTTGTGAAAGGGCTGTACCAGAGCTCCAAATTCAGATGCCCAAGGAGCAGGTAGGTCACATAAACAAGTGACAGGGTGTGGAGTTAGGATAGTAGGACATGGTGAGGACCAAGGCAGTCATCTGGAGGAGGAGACCACATGGCTGAGCTGATGGTGACAAGGCAGGAACTGGGGGGGCGGGGGGGCCAGATATTTAAGGAAATTGGAAAGCTGTAGTTTACATTAACAACAAGCAATTTGAGGTACTTAACAACCCAAGTGGACCAAACAAAACAAGTAAAAAGGTGGCACACACCTGTAATCCCTGTACTTGAGAGGCTGAGGTAGGAGGAAGGCTTTGAGTTCCAGGACAGCCCGGGCTATACAGTAAGACCTTGTCTCAAAAAACAAACAGAAAAAGAGCCCGAGTTCAGATTGGGAATGTGGCTCAGAGCTTGGCATGTGTGAGGCTCTGGTTTCCATCCCCAGCGCTATTAAAAAAAAAAAGAGGCCATGAGCTTTCAGATAGAAGTTTGTGTGCCAGTTCTGCTTCTTAATGCTTTGTCCTTGACTGTATCACTTCACTTCTCTGTGCCTCATTTTTCTTATCTGTAAAGGGATGGTAATTCTAGCAGGTGCCTTCTGTGTCCATGCAGCAATTCCCTACTGAAGACTAGATAGAGCGCTCAGCAGGCCACAGAGGCTGGTCCACAGCCCACACTCTGCAGGCCCCTGAGTGGGTAGGAACCACCCCCGAGTGGCCTTGTGCCATGCTGCCGAAAATGGAAATGAGGCTGATAGAAAATAAAACAATTTCTAAAAAAATACACACACACACACACACACATAAATAATAGTTTACAAAGAAGTTTTGTTACTAATATACAGTAACTTTCATATATATATATATAATGTTTTTGGTACAGCGTCTCACTATGTGGTATGATCCTCCTGTTTCATCCTCTCCTGTGCTGGGATTATAGGCATGCACCATCATGCCTGTCTCAGTGGCTGTCTTGGCATTCCCCAGGGCAGGGATCAAACCCGGGTCCTTGTGCCTGCCTATTAGGCAGGTGCTTAGATGGCTGAGATATCTCTGTGGCCTTTTTTTTTTTTAAATCACTTTTTGAGATAGGGTCTTGCGCTGCTGTTCAGGCTATGCTGGAGCTCACTTTGTAGCCCAGGCTGGTCTAGAACTCACAACAATCCTCCTGCCTCAGCCTCCCAAGTTCAGGGATTATAGGCATGTGCTGCCATGCCCAGCCTGTTTTTGTTATTTTATTTATTTATTTATATTTTGCCAAACGGGGGATTGAACTCAGGCCCTTGTGTTTGCCAGGGAAGCACTTATTCCACTGAGCCATCTCCCTGGCCCTGTTTTTGTTATTTTTAAGACAGGCTTTTACTACATGATAGTCATAGCCATATAGGGCTGACATGTCCAGTCTTTTTCTTCTTCTTTTTTTTTTTGTAGCTGCTTCAGCCCACATTTGGGGCAGGGCTGGCATAACATTTGGTGCCAGGGATTGAACTGTGGTCCCTGCATGCTTGCCTAAGCTTTCCTAAGCAGGCACATTGCTGCTATCTTGCTGGCCCAATTTTTTTTTTTTGCGGAACCAGCGATTGAACTCAGGCCCTTGCGCTTGCCAGGCAAGCACATATTCTACTGAGCCATCTCCCCAGCCCCTAGTTGGCCCAAATTTTAACCACCATTTTTTTTGCCCCCCATTTTTGAGTTAAGATCAATTGTCCTGGGGTAGACTTAAAATATATAATATAGCCGGGCGTGGTGGCACAGGCCTGTAATCCCAGCACTTGGGAGGCTGAGGCAGGAGGATTGTTGTTGTGAGTTCGAGACCAGCCTGAGCTACAAAGTGAGTTTAAGGCCAGCCTGAACTGCATAGTGAGACCCTGTCTCAAAAAGGCAAAAAAATAAAAAATAAAATAAAAAATAAATAAAAAATAAAATATATAATATAATCCTAACACTGGGGAGGCTGAAGCAAGATGGTACCGTGAATTTAAGGCTAGCCTGGCATAACATAGGAAGTTCAAGGCCAGCCTGGATTATATAGCTAGACCCTGTCCCAACTCCCTGCCTGAATATTTTAATGTAATATTTAAAAACTGAACAGTAATGCTCCAAATGGATTTTGACCCAAGCATTAGTATTTTATTTTTATTTATTTATTTAATTCATTTTTTATTTTTTATTTTTGGTGGAACCTAGGATTGAACTCAGGCCCTTGTGCTTGCCAGGGAAGCACTTATTCTTCTGAACCATCTCTCTGGCCCTAACATTAATATTTTAAATGAAGACACAGTCTAACCACACACTTGTATAACTTGGCCTTACTCACCTCACCCAAGCTTGTCAAATTTGGTCTTTTGAAAAATTTAAACAAGATGTTAGAGGCTGTACCTGAGACAGGCTTGACCCAAAAGGGACCTACAGTAAACGGGCCCTCAGTAAACGGGCCCTCAGTAAAACAGCAGCCAGGCCAGCACACTGCTATGGAGGCAGCTCTGTGTGGGGGCAGTGGTCTCTCTAGTGTACTGAATACACAACGTGGGCTATACTTTGACCCCCACATGACAGAATTATGTTCAAGAGCAATCACAAGCCAGGTATAGTAGTTGCAGATGCGTCTGTAAAGGGTGTGTAGCTGAGTCCATGTTGCTGGGAACAATGTATGATAATGAGAGAGCGTTCTCCAAATCAGCCTCCAGTGGAGTATTTTATGTATTGAAAGATTAAGTGATAAAAATGCCCTAATTTATCTAGACCTGGTGGCACACACCTATAATCCCAGCTTTCTCTGGAGGCTGAGACAAGATGACTGGAAATTTGTCCCGGTTCGGACAACATAGTGAAACCCTGTCTGAAACAAACAAACAGAAAACTAACAAAACCTCCCTAATTTGAGGCACATTGTATTTATATTACATTCTTAAAACTCACATTAAGTACAGAAATTACTTAGAACCTTGACCCACAGAAAGATCTCTTTGGAAATGACAATTTTATGATCAACATTGTTTAGAGTTGCCAGAACATGGTGCTAATAAAAAAGCAGACCTGCCCAGTTTCATGAAGGTTTTTAAATTCTCTCCAGACAATGCAGGCCTTATATTTTGCACATGGTCAGGGTGTCACCGCCCGCACCTGATTCACCTCTGCCTTAGGCCACCAATTTTGAGCTCAGGCTGAGACGATCCCAAAGGCCCCTGAAAAGCTGACATTCATGATCTGTCAGCGCTGGCTCCATCAGGTATCTCTTAACAGTGGGATGGGTCAGGTCATTTCCCTAAACCTGTTTCCTTCCCTGGAAAGGGGATCATAAAACCCTGCCTTGCCTTTGTGAGGGCAGCAGGCAGTGATGCTGAGAAGATTCCCCAGGGGACAGAGGTACTGTCTAGGCACAGGTACACGGTTGACAGCCTCCTGTGAAGTCCCACAGAAGGGGAAGGAGATCTAGTGGAGTGGAATGCAGCAAATCACTGAGTGTAAATAGTTTCTTTCTTGGCTCAGAGAGACAGGGCCCCAGCACAGTGACCTTATTGCTTTGATGCTGTATAGAAGCCAATGGCCAGGTCATGTCCCTACCTGGGACAGTGGCCCAGGAGAAGCCCGGTATGAGGAAACCCTCATGCTAGCTGCTGCCTGTCCTTGGAGATGCCTCCAAATGAGCTTACCTGCTTGGCTCATGTCTGTCTCTCCACGACAAGAACATAAGTTCCTAGCGCAGGGGACAACAAACTTTGTTTCAGAAGAGCCAGCAAGTAAATATTTTAGGCTTTGTAGGCCAGATGGTCTCTGCTGCAGCTATTCAACTCTGCTGTTATAGTGAGAAAGCGGCATAGACGATACATAAACGGAGCATGGCCGTGTTCCAATAAAACTTTATTTATGGATACTGAAATCTGAATTGCATACAAGTTTCTGTGTTGTGGAATATTCATCTCTTGATTTTTTTAAGTTGTGAAAACCATTTTTAGTTTGCAGGTGCAAGAACAGGAGGCCAAAGCCAGACATGATGGCACACACCTGTAATCCCAGCACTCTGGGAGGATGAGGCAGGAGGATGGCAAGTTTGAACTTGACTGGGGCAATTTAGTGACTTAGTAAGATCCTGTTTCAAAAACCAAAGAAAACAAAACAAAGCAACAAAGGCTGAGGGTGCAGGGCATTGTTAAAACCGGCTTACTCTCAAGTCATACAGAAGCAAAGCAAAACGTAGGGTAAAACTTTGGCTTGTGTCCTGTAGGCACCTGACCCCTACCCTAAGCAGGCAGGTCCCTCTCTGTGTGGCCAGGACAGAGCAGGATGTGGAGGCCCAGCTCTTGTCTCCTGCCTCGCCTCCTAGGCTGCTTCCCTTCCCATCTCTTCTGCTTTTATGTCATCTCTGCTGTTACAGCTGTCCCCTCTCCAAGGCAGCAGCAAGGTCTGTCTTGCCCCTCATCTCCAGGCCCAGGGTGCCTCCCTGTGGGGGGTCTCCTGGTCAGTCCTCCAGCCTTGATCTCCTTGACTCTGCAGCCCCAGGACTGTCCCAGGTACAGGTTTTGTGTTTCTTGTTCCCTCCTCTCTGATTTTTTCTTTAGCCTCATTCTTTTTTTTGTCTTTTTGAGACAGGGTCTCACTATGCAGTTCAGGCTGGCCTCAAGCTCACTTTGTAGCTCAGACTGGTCTCGAACTCACAACAATCCTCCTGCCTCAGCCTCCCAAGTGCTGGGATTACAGGCATGCGCCACCACGCCCAGCTCTTTAGCCTCATTCTTCGTCTTGTTTCCTCTCCCTCTTCCGTAACTGGTGATTGAACTCAGGCCCTTGCGCTTGCCAGGGAAGTGCTTATTCCACTGAGCCATCTCCCTGGCCCCTGTTTGTCTCGTTTTGTTGAGGTTTTTTGTTTTCTTTTTAGACAAGGTGTCACTGTGTAGCTCAGGCTGGCCTCAGACTCACAGGGATTCTCCTGCCTCAGCCTCCTGAATGCTGATATTTCAGAGGCATGTGCCACTGCACCTGACTAGTCTCATTTTTCACCAGCCCCTTGATCACAGTGACTGTTCCTTCAAGCCAAGGCTTCTTGTCCCATCTTCATCCCACCCCAATGGAAGTCCCACCCAGTGAGCCAGGCTGAAGTCTCCTGCCTCCTCACCTGCAGGGGAAAGAATCTGGAGTGAAGGAAGATTTGGACTTGTACCTACCATTTCCGCTCAGTACCTGTCGTGTGCTAGGTACTATGGAGGTGTGTTCTTGCCTGGTGTCACTCAGTACTCCTAACTAGCTCTGGTTAGCAGATGCAGAAAATGATGCTTGGCGAGGGCAACTGAAATGCTCAGTCACATAGCTAGGAGACAGCAGAGCCAGTGTTAGAGGTTTGCACGGTGTCATTCACAAGTACATTGCGGGGGCCTGCACTGTGTCAGGTGCATCCAGGCATACAGCTGTGAACAAAACAAAACCAGTCTACCTCACAGAGCTTTGTGGGGGAAACAAACAGGTAAGCCTGTGATTGCTGGAGGGCAGGCATGCTGTGACAGGAACCTGGCTAATACTCCTGAGGGCCAGCAGGCTTAGTGCAAAAATGTCAGGAGGTGACACTGGAACAGGTATGGAGGAAAAGAGGGTGGAGACTGAGAGCCAAGGAGCATCCTGGGCAGAGGGCACATGGTGGGGGAGGGGCAACTGTCTGCAGGGCAGCAAGGGGCAGGGCCCACCCTGGGAGGCTTTGCAGGCCTGGCACAGACTTGGGTCCTCTTTGGAGTGACAGGCAAGCCCAGGACAGTTGCAAGCCTGGGACCAATGCCACACCGTGCCTGGGACCTACTGCATTCCTGTACCACTGCTCCCTGCTGTCTGCACACCAAATACTTCTGTGCTTCCTTCTGGCTTTTGGGTCTCAGTAATGGGCATTTTGGCCAGCTGCATCATTTACTGGCTGTCTGACACAGACCATCCTAAGCTTTCTCATCTGGAAAAAGGGGAGCAGTGACTGGTGTCTCATGGCCTTGTGGGAGTCACTTCATAAATTCTTGCCTGGGAAGCACTCTGCTCTAGGCGGGCCAGATGTCTTAGTCATAAGCCCTTGTTGGCCTACGACTTTTTTTTTTTTTTTTTGCCAGGGAAGTGCTTGTTCCACTGAGCTATCTCCCTGGCCCTATTTATTTTATCTATTTATTTATTTATTTTCCCTTCTCTGGTTTTGATATCAAGTTAATGCTTGCTTATTGGAGTGAATTTGAGGGTATTGATTCCCTTTCAGTTTCATTAAAAAGTTTCAGTAGCAGGGGCCAGGGAGATGGTTCAGTGTTAAGAATAAGGGCTTCCCTGGCAAGCACAAGGGCCTGAGCTCAATCCCTGGTTCCGCCAAAAAAAAAGTTTCTGTAGCAGCAGCATAATTTCAATAAGTCATTCCAAATTTCTTGCAGAATTCAGCAATGACTGGACTGTTCTGTTGGTATGTTTTTAATTTCATCAATTGGTATTAGCTTATAGAATTTTTTATTTTTTTTTTTTTTTATTTTTTTGCCTTTTTGAGACAGGGTCTCGCTATGCAGTACAGGCTGGCTTTAAGCTCACTTTGTAGCTCAGGCTGGTCTCGAACTCACAACAATCCTCCTGCCTCAGCCTCCCGAGTGCTGGGATTACAGGCATGCACCACCACGTCCGGCTTAAATATATTTGACTTTTTTTTGTGGTACTGGGGATTGAACTCAGGACCTTGCACTTGGCAGGCAAGCGCTTATTCTACTGAGCTATCTCCTCAACCCCTAAATTAAATTAATTAATTTATTTATTTTTTGCAGATCCAGGGATTGAACTCAGGCCCTTGCGCTTGCCAGGGAAGCATTTATTCCACTGAGCCATCTCCCCGGTTCCAAATTTCTTGCAGAATTCAGCAATGACTGGACTGTTCTGTTGGTATGTTTTTAATTTCATCAATTGATATTAGCTTATAGAATTTTTTTATCTTCTTGATTCAGCTTTGGTAATTCACATATATCTAGAAATGTGTCCATTTCTTCTGTGTTTTCCATCTCATCAGAATAGAAGTTTTTGAAGTAGGTATTGATGATCTTTGGATTTCTGTAGGATCTGTTTTGATTTCACCCTTTCATTCCTAATTGCATGGATTTGAGCAATTTTTTTTCCTTATCCTTTTGATAAGATTGGCTAAGGACATACACATTTTATTTGCTCTTTTTTTTTTTTTTTTTGGCGGAACCAGGGACCTTGCACTTGCCAAGGAAGCACTTATTCCACTAGCTATCTCCCCAGCCCCTTTATTTACTCTTGCAAGCAACAACTCTTCATTGATCCTTTATATTGTTTTATTAGTCCCTATAAAACTAAATTCTTTCTATTTTGAGACAAGGTCTTGCTGTGTGGTTCAGCTGGCCTTGAATTCACTATGTAATCCTGACTGGCTTCAAATTCATGGCAATCTTCCTGCCTCAGTCTCCTGAGTGCTGGCATTACAGGTGTACACTACCACACCCAGCTCCATAGGATTAATTTCTGCTCTAGTCTTTATAATTTCCTCTGTCATACAAGCTTTGGGTTTAACTTGCTCTTCTTTTTCTAGAAGTTTGAGTTTAACAGTGGGCTGTTTATTTGACCTTGCTCTTTTTTTTTAATGAGAATTTAGTACTATAAATTTTCCTCATAAGAATGCATTCATTGTGTTTCATAAGTTCCAGTATGTTGTATTGGCATTATCATTTAATTGTAGAACTGCCTAATTTCTTCTTTAATTAGTCTGTGACCCATTGGTTGTTCAGGAGGGTGTTATTTAATTTCCTTTTTTTTTTTTTGTCTTTTTGAGACAGGGTCTCACTATGCAGTTCAGGATGGCCTTAAGCTCACTTTGTAGCTCAGGCTGGTCTCGAACTCACAACAATCCTCCTGCCTCAGCCTCCCGAGTGCTGGGATTACAGGCATGCACCACCATGCCCGGCTTAATTTCCATTTTTTGAAGTTCTTGTAGTTGCTTTCCCCATTGATTTGCAATTTCCTTGCACTGTGGTCTGATAATATGTATTTGTGTGCATGGGATAATTTCAGTTCCTTTCTGTTTAGTTCAGCATGTTCTATGAGCTAATATCTGGTCTGTTTTGGAGCATATCCCCTGTGCAGCTGAGATGTCTATAGTATTTTACCCCACAGCATAAGAATACACATTCTTAGCTCCCATTTCTTCAACAATTTGGTTCAGTTCTGATATTTTTTTACTTTTTGTCTAGTTGATCTATTTGTGACAGTAGGGCATTGTGGTTCCCCATTACAATTGTATTAGTGTTTATTTGATTTTTAAAGATTTATTGTTTGTTTGTTTGTTTTTAGTGGAACCAGGGATTGAACTCAGACCCTTGCACTTGCCAGGGAAGTGCTTATTCCACTGAGCTATCTGTTTATTTGATTTTTCATGTCCATTTATATTTGTTTTATATAGTTGGGAGGGGTGCTGAGGATGTAGCTCTGAGGCTTAAGTGCCTGCCTGGCAAGTGCAAGTTCCTGAGTTTGACACCCGGTACCACAAAAAAAAAAAAAAAAAAAAAAGATATTCAGGCATATACAGTTAGGGGTGCTAGTATTTGGTACATATACATTTGTGATTGTTAACTCTTCCTCTTGGATTGTTCCCTTATCAAACATGTAGTGACCTGTTTTTTCACTCTTTTTATTTATTTTTTATTTTTTTTTTTATTTTTTATTTTTTTGTCTTTTTGAGTCAGGGTCTCACTATGCAGTTCAGGCTGGCCTTAAGCTCACTTTGTAGCTCAGGCTGGTCTCGAACTCACAACAATCCTCCTGCCTCAGCCTCCCGAGTGCTGGGATTACAGGCCTGCGCCACCACGCCCGGCTCACTCTTTTTATTTTTTTAAGAGCAGAATATATTTATTGGAAAGCTTCTGTCCAAGAAAGCTCCTGTCCAAGAGGGCAGAAGTGGGACCAAGGTGGGTTATCCCTTCTTTGTCACTCTTAAACATTATTGGCTTGAAATCCACTTTGTCTGTAAATAGAATAGCTACCTCTACTTTTTATTTCTGGATTCCCATCACATGGAGTATTGTTTTCCATCCTTTGACTTGTAATCTATGAATTTGCTTTGAATTAAATGTATTATGTGTATGCAACATATTGTTGGATCTTACTTCTTGACTCATTCTCCCAGTGTTTCCTTGGATTGCTGAATTGAGACCATTAACATTGATGATCCCTCCCTGGCAAGTGCAAGGATCTGAGTTCAATCCCCAGTTCTGCCAAAAAGGAAAAAAAAAAAAAAAAAAAAAAAAAAACAACAACAAACATTGATAGTTCCATTGATGGATATGCACTGAATTATCTTTGTTATTTTCTTTCGGGCATTGAACTCAGAACCTTGCACTTGCCAGGGAAGTGCTTATTCTACTGAGCCACCTCCTTGGCCCTGTTATTTTCTTTTATTGGTTCCCTTTTATCCCCATTTTTATTTTTTTTACCAGGAATCAAACTCAGGATCTTGTACTTGCCAAGCATGTGCTATGCTATTGAGTTACCTCAGTCTCCTATTCTGTTTAATTACTTGCCTTGCCTGGTGGATTTGTTGTTATTTTGGGGTTTATAGAGTTGTAATCCCCATTATCACTTTCTAGAATGTCCTTCGGAACATTTTGGAGTGTTAGTTTGGTGGTCATGAATTTCTTCAGGTGTTCTTTGCCAAGAAAGTATTTTACTTCTCTGTCAATTTTGCAAGATAGTTTTGCAGGGTACATTAATCTGGGTTGGAGCTATTTTCTTTTAGAGCTTAACATACTTCACTCCAAGCCCTCCTTGACTTGAGGGTTTGTGTTGAGAAGTCTGCTGTGATTCTTTTTTTGTTTGTTTGTTTCATTCAGGGATTGAACTCAGGCCCATGCACTTGCCAGGGAAGCGCTTATTCCACTGAGCCATCTCTCTGGCCCAGTCTGCTGTGATTCTGATGGGCTTTCTTTTATATGTGATTTTTTAAATTTTCTATAACAGCTTTTGTGTGTGTGTGTGTGTGTGTGTGTGTGTGTGTGTGTGTTTTAGGGAAGGGTCTACAGGGTGTTCAGAGTCTCACTACTAGATCAGACTCTAGTGTTTAGAGCCTCCCAAGAGCTGGGATTACATGCACATGCCACCATGCCCAGTCTCAGTTGCTGGCTCAATGCGCCCTGGGGGCGGGGCTGGCACAGCAGGCCTGGGGATCGGACCCTTAGCCCCAGCACTTGCTTGCAGGCACTTTAATCTGCTGAGCTATTTGGCAGGCCCTCATTGCTTGTGTTTAGAACCTTTAAGAAATGACTACAAGCCGGGCGTGGTGGCGCACACCTGTAATCCCAGCACTTGAGAGGCTGAGGCAGGAGGATTGTTGTGAGTTCAAGACCAGCCTGAGCTACAAAGTGAGCTTAAGGCCAGTCTGAACTGCATGGTGAGACCCTGTCTCAAAGAGACAAAAAAAAAAAAAAAAAAAAAAAAGAAATGACTACTTCCAGGAATAGCTGGCTTGGGGGTTTGATCCAGTTGCAAGATCATACCTCTTCAATTTATTGGGGAGCTAGAAGGTGCTGCCTCTTTGCCCTAGGCCCTGGTTCTTTGGAACTGCTCCGTTGTATTGTTTATGATCATTAGGCAATCATAGTCTTAGCATACCAGGAAGAACAACTGATTAGAATAATTATGGCATCTAGACTAAAGTAGTATAATCAGCAATAACAATAGCATCAAACAGAGCCTAGAAGGGTTGGCCAGACAGCTCAGCAGACTAGAGCACCTGTTGAGGCAGAGCACAGATGCCAGGGTTCGATTAAAGCACCTGCTTAGGCAGACACAGGGCCAGGGGTTCGATCCCGGCATGCCACGATGGCTCCACCCTGGGGCTCACTGAGATGGTGATTGAGACTGGGTGCGGTGGTGCACACTTATAATCCCAGCACTTGGGAGGCTGAAAGCAGGATAGTCACTGAGTCTGATCTGTGCACTGAGACCCTGTAGGTCCTGTACTGAATACACTAAAATAAATAAATAATAAACAGAGCATAGAAAATGACAGACTGTTGTAACTATTTTTTTATTTTTTATTTTTTTGGTGGAACTGGGGATTGAACTCAAGCCCTTGCGCTTGCCAGGGAAGCACTTATTCTACTGAACGGTCTCCCCAGCCCTGTGGTAACTATTAATGCCAATTATAACTAGATTGATATGAATTAGATTTGTGGTTGTGTAACAAAATCTAATGCAAGTCAGAAATTGTATATCATAAATGTACCCTCAGTATGGTAATTTTACCCTTGGGAGACAATTTAAAATGGTAGAAGCAAGGCTGGAAGATAGAACACACAGTTGTCATGTATAAAGACTGCCTTGAAGCCGGGCGTGGTGGCGCAGGCCTGTAATCCCAGCACTCGGGAGGCTGAGGCAGGAGGATTGTTGTGAGTTCGAGACCAGCCTGAGCTACAAAGTGAGCTTAAGGCCAGCCTGAACTGCACAGTGAGACCCTGTCTCAAAAAGACAAAAAAAAAAAAAAAAAAAAAAAAAAAAAAAAAAAAAAAAAAAGAAAAAAA
>PVKA01051680.1:0-12078 GCA_004027165.1 Ctenomys sociabilis | reverse complement strand
TGTAGTCCCATATGGAATCTTGACCCATAGGTGCAAGACAAGTCCATTTGTAGAGTGTGATGACGGAAATATTTTGTTGCTGTATAGAAAAGAATAACTGAAAGACTACTATTGTATACCTCTTATTCTCCTGTGTTTGTTTGCCCTATTTGGTGGGTTCTTTCCATTCTCATTCATGGGGTTCTGATCATTTTTCTCCCTCTCTAGAACATCATTTAATAATCTGTGTAGGTTTGTCTTTGTCGTCATGAAATTCTTTAGTTGTTGTTTGTCATGGAAGTATTTTACTTCTCCATTACTGTTCAAAGAGAGTTTTGAAAGGTGTATCAGTCTGGGTTGGAATTTGTTTTCTTGCAAGAGTTGAAGTACTTTGCTCCATGCTTTTCTTGACTCCATGGTTTGTGAAGAGAGATCTGTCATTATTCTGCTGCGTTTTCCTTTAAGTGTGATCTGTTTCTTTTCTTTAGTGGCTTTTAGTATACTCTTCCTATGCTGAATTTCTGGGATCTTGATTATTATATGTCTGGGGGTGGTTTTAATTGGGTTGATGTTATTTGGAGTTCTATATGCTTTGGTTGCCTGAATGTCAGATTGTTTCTCCATGTTTGGGAAGTTTTCTGCTATGACTTCTGCCCATATTCTTTTTTATATCATTTGTATTATTCCTTCCTTCTCCTTGATGCCTATTAGTCTCACATTGTTCATCTTTGCATCATCTTGCAGGTGTTGAATTATCTTTTTCTGAATCCTAGTTGTTTTTAAGAAATCTTTGCTTACTTTTTCACTAGTTGCAATGGTGTCTTTAAGGTCATAGAGTCTATTTTCATTTTCACTCAAATGGATTTGCCAGCTTGTGATTGAGGTTTTAATTTCCTATATATTACTTTGGATCTGTTCTGTACATTTTATTTCTTTCCTATATTGTTTATTCACGGGTTCCATCATTTTTATATTTTGCTATATTTTTATCAGTATATTCTTTAGAAGCACTTAGTACTTCTTTGATTATAGTTATCACTACATTTTTTACTTCAGAAATTATTTCTGATATGATCTCTTCTATACTTTTCTGCAGTTGTTTCTTTACTTCCAATGCTATTATTTCAGAGATTTGAGGTGTGTGATTTCGAATTTCCTCTATGCTAGTGTCTTCTGCATTTGTCCTTGGTGGACTTGGGGCCTGAGACTGCTTTTTGTTCCTTCTCTTTGTCATTTTGTATACCACTGAGTTTTGATCTTTGATGTAGAGCATTACATTAGCACCAGATCTGGATCTAGTTAGTTCACACTCTTCCAGGTGGGTGTGGCTTGTGTCTGCTGCTGTGCTCCACTTCTTCTGCTGTAGCCTTGCAGGTGAACCGTTTGTGTCAAGCTGGCAAGATGTTGGGCTCCTGAATCAGCTGGGTGTGTCTTGCCTCTAGCCTGTTTGCAGGGAGTTCTGCTGAAGGGTTTCATGCTGGGCCTGCACTCTGGGTCTCTCAGAGTCCGGCAGCCTGGGTGGTCTCACTCACATGCCTGGCCTGTGTTCTGGGTGTATTCAGAATCCTGAGGCCCCCAAGAATATTCTTCTTGATTGAAGCATTTACCTCACTTTAGGAAGGCTATTATTCCTGCCTGATTTATTCCTTTTTGTTTTGTTTGTTTGTTTGAGACAAGGTCTCATTTTTCTGTTCAGTCTTGCCTCTAACTCACAGTGATTGTTCTGCCTCAGCCTCCTGAGTACTGAAATTCCACACATGGGATATCATGTTTGACTGCTGTATTTTTTTAAATCCTCTGCTGACCTGACTTGAGAAATAAATATCCTGTAATTATCGTTCCACAATAGGCTTCTTGGACTATGTCTGTTACTGTACTGACTTGAAGAAAACAGGCTACCACAGTGCAGGAGTACAGTTTATTTTTTTTAAAGTAAAAAACTTTATTTTTAAAATTTATTTATTTATTTATTTGGTACAAGGTCTCACTATGCAGCTTGGACTTACATCATATCTACATAACATTTTTTGGGAGTATAGCCATTTTTATAATGTTGCCTCTTCCTATCCAGGAGAAAGATTACACCTGTAATTACAGGTGTGCACCACCATGCCTGGTTTCTGTGGCTGGCACAGCCAGCCTGGGAGAAACAGCATGGGTACCAGGGATCAAACTCAGGTTCTTTTGTTTGCCAAGCAGACACTTAGGCCACTGAATGGCCTCATTTCTGTGATGTGTCCACTGTGCTCCTTCAGTTTACGAGCTTTTACCCACTGGCTCCTTTTCTTCTTCTTCTTCTTCTTCTTCTTCTTCTTCTTCTTCTTCTTCTTCTTCTTCTTCTTCTTCTTCTTCTTCTTCTTCTTCTTCTTCTTCTTCTTCTTCTTCTTCTTCTTCTTCTTCTTTGGCAGAATGAGGGATTGGAATCAGGCCCTTGCACTTTCCAGAGAAATGCTTATTCTTCTGAGCCATCTCCCCAGCTCTCTCATTCTTGTTATAGATGTGAATTTCATTATTATTGGGGCTAACGGCAATCTGGGAACAGTTTATGTTCCTGGCATGCCAGGTTATTGGCTCTGGTAAAAACTGAAGCAGGGACATATTCTTAGTGTTTTCAAAGGATAGAAACTGAGGTCCGGGTGTTCTGGAAGGTATCATAGTGGAGAATTCACAGATTCTGGTCAGTTGACTCAAACAGGCTCTTGCAGGCATAGGCAGAGGATGGAGGCCCAGGAGTACAGTTTAAAACAAACAAACAAACAAAATGAAACCAAAACAAAAACCAGAGAAAATAAAAAAAATGCATTTTTATAGGGATTACTTCACATGTATATAACTTTGTTGGGAGTACAGACATTTTTACAAGGTTGCTTCTTCCTATCCAGGAGGAAGAAATACTTTTCCATTTTCTGAAATCCTTTTTGATGTCTTTTTTCAGAATATCATAATTTTCATTTTATAGACCTTTTACTTACTGCTAACAAGTTGGGTTTTTTTTGGAACTGGTGATTGAACTCAGGCCCTTGCACTTGCCAGGCCCTTGCTTATTAAACTGAACCATCTTCCTGGACCTGCTGCTAGCAAGATTAACTCCTAAGAATTTCTATATTTTAGATGCTACTGTGAAGGTGGTTATTTCTCTAATTTCTCTCTCAGTGAGTTTGTTATCTGTGTAAAGGAATGCTATTGATTTTTGGGTGTTGACTTTGCCCATGTGTTAAGATGGAATCTCATTATGGTTTTAATTTGCATTTCTTACACGACCAAATATGTTGAACACTTTTTCATACATTTATCTTCATTTTGTATTTTTTCATCTGAGAAGTATTTATGCATCTCAGATGCTTATTTATGGATTCGGTCTTTGAATTTGGGGGCCCTGATTATTTTTTAATTGTTTATATTTTCCAGATAGAAAAACTTGGTCTGAGAGACTTTTGACTGAATTTCCCAATTTGTGGATTTCTTTTCACTATGTGGATGATTTATTGTTTCCAGAACAAAACTCTTTTATTTCTTTACAGAAAGCAGAAGTGAAAACTGTAAGTTTTACTTTAACCAAGGGAAAAGTAACTACTTATAACATGTCCATTGAGGAAGGTTCCATCTAGTTGAATTTCCAGTTTTCATGGAAACATCTGGAATCTCATCAGTACACAACTCAGCAGATTAGGAAATATGTGACAATTTAGGATTCTCTAAACCACTGACAATGTTGTTCCATTAACCTGTGCACCATAGGCATGAAATGTAAATGTCCTAGAGATTAGATAAATACAAAAATAATGAACAACATCTCAATAAGACATACAAAATGTAAAAGGAGTAGCAAAATGAACCCAAATAATAAAATGTGAAGACATAAAAACAAAGTCACCTCAAACCAAGAGAAAAATGCAGAATTACACAATGACTCATTTTAACTGACCGTTTCATAAGACAGAAAGGCAGCTGTTTCTAGCTACCTCATGGAAAACTCATACATCGTTACTGTTCTGGATTTTAAACAAATATTTCTTTGGATTTTGGCCTTAATCTCATTTCCCCAGGAAGCATATCTGATTCAAATGTTTATGAAAAGTGAACATCTAGATTTCTACTCATTTTACACTATTGGTTATTATCAATAATTCATCAAAAGCTATTGAAATTATTTTAATAATTTCATATACTAACCCCTAACATGGCACTAAAATATGCTACAAAGCACTAATGCTTACAAACTGTAAATGTCTCAGAATGGGAGATATTGGTTATTTTGTTGTTCTTAAACAACTTGTCACATTTGTCCATATATATATATATATATATATATATATATATATATATATATATATATGCATATACCCCATTTTTGTTTAAAATTTCCAAAGAAGAACTGCCAGATAACATGAATGATCCAAGAAAAGGAATAGCCAAGGCAAGGCATTATTCTAAAATTACAGGTTCTTTTGAAACTGTTTCATTGCCATTTTATTTTTTCTCATTAAAATGAATAAAGATTATAATAATAAAAAGAAATTAAAATTAGAAAATAAAATACAATTATAGTTTTTGCTATTGATAAGGGGACCAATACAGACCAGAAAATAAATGCAAAGTATGTAATTACAGGGCAACTACTAAAAGTAATTGAATTATCAGGTTAAATGCCATCTGCTGTTAACCCTCGAAAATGTGGGAGCAATGTTATTGAAACATAACATTAAATACTGACTCCCTGAATTATAGGCTGCAAAATATAAAACATTTGGAGGCAGGTCTGATACTTGTTCAAATAAGTGGGTCCAATCTGATTTCACTGGCATTTACATTCCCTGCCAAATTGTACAGAAACCCTCTAATGAGATGAGATCCCAGTTACTGATTCTTTGAAGTGCTTCCTATTCAATTTTTTTTTAAAACTCTCTGCCTACCTGTAAAATTTGTAGATTTCTACTGACTTTCCATTCCAGTAGATTTTGTGTTGTAGTTTTAATATGTAGATCATTGATCCATTTTGACTTTAGTTTATTTCATTGTTGTAAACATGAATCTAGTTTTAGTCTTTTGGATTAGATTTAAAAAGCTATCTTTCTTCCAGTGAACCTATTTGGCTTCTTTGTCAAAGATAAGGGGCTTGGGTGTGTTTGTAGTGGTGTCAAAATCTCATCTGTTTCATCAATCCTTAGGTCAATTTTTTTGCCTTTACTGTGATAGTTTTATCACAATGGCTTTGTAGTATAATTTCAGTTTACTTTTGCAATTCTGGATCTCTTCTGTTTCCAAATGAATTTTAGAAATGTTTTCTCCAGATCTGTGGGTTATTCTAATAGTATTTTAATAGGGATTGCATTAAATCAACATAACGATTTTGGAAGCATGCTCATTTTTACAATGTTGTTTTTTCCTATCTATAAGCAAAGAATATCTTTCCATTTTGTTTCTTTCTTTTTTTTTTTTTTGGAGTTTTTGTTTTCTTTTGTTTTTTGTTTTGTTTTTTGAACAGGGTCTCACTATGCAGCGCACATTCATAGCGATCCTCCTGCTTTCTGCCTCCCTAGTGCTGGGATTACAGGCACGTGCCACCATGCCGGGACTCCATCGCCAGTGCAGCGCACCGGAAGGTGGGACAGCGAGGCATGTGGAACCAGGAATCGAACCCTGGCTGCTGCGCTTACCTAAGCAAGCGCTTAGTCTGCTGAGCTATACTGCCGGCCCTATCCTCTTCGATCTCCTTTTTCAGTGTGTTATGATTTTCAATGTAACTAAATAATAAGAACAATAATAATAATAATAATAATAATAATAATAATAATAATTAATAATAATAATTTTTGCTTTCTTTGTTAGATTGATTCCTACATATTTCATTTTTGGATGCTATTGTGAAGGATGTGTTTTTAAAAATTATTGTCATTTTCCTGGGAACTGGAAGGGTGGAGTTCACCCCTCTCTCTAGCACTCAGCTTTGGACCCTACTTTTGTAGTTTATAAGTTGGCTTTTATGAGAAATAGAAGAAGCATAAGGATGAGGGGTAGAGGAAAATAGACAGACTTTATGAGCCTTGACACTTAAAATGTCTGCATATTTCCAACTATCTTTCATTGGGTTCAATACAAAATTCGAATCTTCATCTGATTGTTTTTCTTTTTCACTGGTACCAGAAATTGAACTCAGGACCTCACACTTCCAAGGCAAGTGCTTATGCCCCTGAGCTATGTGATTGACCCTTCGTCTGATTTTTTTTTGCGTGTAAAATATGTTTTATTGTTCTTTAAAAGGGCTCTAGATTTTGTTTTAAATCAGATTGTACACCTTTCATCAGTCTGACTTCTCTTTCACCATGTCAAACTGGCTCCAGCAAACAGTACTTCACTTAATCCAAAAGAAAAAAAAGTTCAAATTTTTAGGGAAAAAATCCAGTTCTGAGAACAATTAACATTAGTTTATAATTTAAAACAAAATGATTTTTGAGATATATAGTGGAAAGTATGGTGTGGAGCTTCAATCAGTCTTTCTTGGGTTTGGAGTGGAATGGAAGTGGTTGAAGATATTGATGTCTGTTCTTTGGCTTTTATTTCTTAAACCAGCTAGAACCAAGAGAGCCTGTGGTGCTTCCTATTAGAAGGAAACTGATCACAACTTCCAGTTTTGTTTCTCTCCTTCACAAACTTTCATCTGACATATACAGTTGAACCACATGTTGATTATAAAAGACAAAAAATGAAGAAAAAAATCTTCTTTTGCCACTAATGGTGGATATGAGGTATATAATTCCTTAGGTCATTTAAATCCTAATTTGAGTGAGAAAGAGGACATCTCTAGAAGACTCAGAGGAATTATAGTAATCTAATTAAAATGGACTGAGAATTATGAAACCAAGGGTTTCTGCACTAGAATCACTTGGAGAGAAAAGATGTTTTCAATTGCTCTCCCATTACCTTCCATTGGTCATGATTTTGAAGAAATGCATGAAATATTGGATGGGAAAGAATTTCAAATTTGTTTGTGGTGAGGCTCAATAATTTAAGTCTTAAAATCTGCATTTGTTATGTGACATCATGTTTTCTTTTTTTTAAATTTATTTATTTGTATTTTAACTTGAACAGTGAAAAATAGAAGCAAAAACACAGAAAAATGACATAAACAAGGTAACATACAACAATACATATGTTACAGATTTTCAAAACATGGATAGTTAATTTTATATATATATACATATATTTTTTTAAAAATAAAACAATCCAACAGAGATCAACAGTTTACAGTAGAAGCGGGTTGTCCATTGAAGTTGACTTGAGCTATTCACAGCTCTTTATATTAATATGACTTTACTTTATATAACTCCATTTTTATACTTTTCTGCTAGACGGTTAAGACTGAGTTAAAGCAAGACCTATATAACAAGAAATGTAACTTTTGTATCAGATAAGGTCAGTCAGGTACCCTCAGGGTTTATCCTGTAACCCTGTACAGCTCTTTGTAGATCCCTTTTCAGTGTCAGCCATGTGGATGAGTCATGGTCATTGCTTGACCAGTTTGCTCTTGACCTCATCAGGTACAGAAGCTACTTTTTGTTTCATCTAGGTCTTGCTTTATCTCGGTCTTAACCATCTGGCAGAAAAGTACAAAAATGAGGTTTATAAAATACGTCCATAATAATAAGCTGAGCTGTAAACGGCTCTAGTCAACAACTTCTTCAGATAACCCACTGTTACTGTGGACTGCTGGACTGTGTTTGATTGTTTTGCTGAGTTCAGGCACCTATAATAATTTAATGACAACAGAATGCCCACCTTTGACAGGACTAAACAAAAAAATGAGGATACAAAGGAAGAACCATATTGTGTTTGTATAAACAGTGCACTTAGGATAAATATGCAGTACTTCTGCATAATTCTATGAGAAGCAAGATTTGCACTAATAGTGTTTGGACAGGATATTCTGTCTGCTTCTTATACTATGGACAACCACTAGGAAGATAACAAGGCAGAAAGTATTAATTATTGAAACTGTATTGTAATTCAGCTTTAAAAATAAGTATACAGCTACATTCTCTTAATTCACTGATTAGAGACATCTGCTAGGATGGTGTTTGTAAGGAGAATATCAAGAATGTGTCTTGTATGACAAAAATCCACTACAAAAACAATATGCACTGTATTAATTATTGAATCTTTCCTGCTAATTTGATTTGAAACTTTCTCATTGCTATTTGTTCTTCAATAAAATAAAATTAAATTAAAAGAAAAAGTTTGGGGCACAACTGAGTTACATGATGTTACAGTACAAATTCTCCTATGTCCTGAGTCTTCACTGACCTTGAAAAGCTATGGTCAAAATATTGGCTAACCTTGCAGCCTTTCTTTTTCTTCAATTTTTGATCTGCAAACTTAGCTTGTTAACCCTCCAGAAGAGAAGCTTATTATTACCCTGCAATATATGCAGTTCGGTTTACCCACACTATTTGTCTAAATAGCAGACATCGTAGATATAACATGGAACATATATTTTCCATCAAGTATTGAGATACTAAACTCTAAGTCCATACAGAATATGAAGAAGAAAAAAAAATAAAAAAAATAGGAATGAAAACTTACATATACTTACATAGATATTTAGAAATCCATCCATATACAGCATAGTAACATTGTAGCAGGACTGTCTTGGGAAATTTTTTGGTCCTATTTTTCATTTATTACCCTTTAAAAAATGGCAGTATAGTAACAGTTGGTATTTCATGACAAGAAGTACATATTTAGAAGACCTGAATATTTAGAAGATATTTGAAGCGTGACCCTTCTATTACACTTTGTTAAATTCAGTGCAGTTGCTTGATTCATAGGTATCAGCGTATATAGTTAGTTGGGGTGAGAATCCTACACCTTAAGTGCTAGTTTCAAAAAATCTCCTGATGTTTCTCCATGACATCATGTTTTGTATACAGAAATATGGAATTAGACAAAAAATAAAGGTTAAATAAACTACTTAACCAAAAAAAAAGTTTAAAGATATATAAAATGGTTAGCTACCTTAAAAATGGTAGATTTTCTTCAAAAACCTTTCCAAATTGACACATGATGCACCTAGCTCAAATAAGGAATTGCAATGTCTAATATAAGTTTTATTATCTACATATCCTCCTTTGCATATCACAAACATCAATACCTTTCACACACTTGAATCTGCAAATTTCCAGTATCACTGAAAATACCCTTGGTTGAAATAGTGAAAATTGTGTACTGAATAATATTCCCCAAATTTTATACATTAAGAAATTGAAGTTCCAAGAGATAGAGTGATTCTTTTTAAAGAAATATGCAGAGTTGTGTACACTTATCTATATCGTTCCCATGTTAATATATCTTTTTGCACTAAGCATGGGTGAGCCAGTGATTGGAGAGAGGTATGGTATTGGGAAATAGAAAGTTATTTGTAGTACTCCTGCTAGAAGAACATTGTTCCATGCAACACATACATAAGGATGCTATTTTATCTGCTTCTTGGTTTCCTCTTTTGTAAAACCATGATAGCAATAATACATGCCAATAAAATTTTCAGAAATAGCTAGTAATATATATGAAATTGAGAACAGAGCATGGTATGTAGTTAATACATAACATCTACTATTGTTCTTAACAGTAATAATATCCAAATTATAGAAACTATAACACTTCATACCTAACCTCAAGGACTATATAGTCTAATAAAGGAAGACAATTATATCAACAACCATGTACCCTGAGGTGGAGAAAGCACAGAGGCAACAGTGTCCAGTTTTTCCTAAAGGAATTAAATAAGGGTGTAGTTTTGCCTAAGGGAATTAAATGAGAGGGAGTATGACTTAGAGTTAATTCTTTCAAGGTGAACAAAGTATTTTGGCCATTTTAGATGGAGAAAGTAGTTATTCAGGCATTGAAACAGCCTAGGATTCTCAGGCATGTGCTGAGGTAAAACAGAGGAATCTATTCCTTAGAATGTTAAGATTAATGGTGGAAGAGGAAGAAGAGGGTATGTTTGTAGGAATATAAAACAGAAAGCATTTAGGTGGAAATGCTAATTAGGTAACTGAACATATCCTTTGGGAAATCTTGGTGAATGACTGAAATTTGTTTTCATTATTTTATAAAAAGGGTACAAGACAGTATATAATAATATATAATTTTCAGATTTCTTACTAGGAATAAACAGAGATACGAAGAATGGAAAAACACCTGGTCCACTGCGTTTCTCATATTAAATGTCAGGCATTATTATTTCTCCTACCTCCCTGCTCCCTCCCAACTTGTTTTTTTCTTCTCTATCCTCCATTTCCTCCACTTTAAAATGATTTGCTAAGGAAGAGGCGCTAAAAAAAGGACACTTAGTTGAGGGTGACTTTCTGATCTTCAGTTAAAATGAACTAGATATGTGCAAGAAATCCTAGCTACACAGCTTCCACTCTGTGGATTGAGCTCTACGGGGATTTTGGTCACTATCTGTCTGAAAGGCTATCTCAAGGGGTTGATAATTTTATTCGTAGAGCTGATATCTAGCAGAGAAAATCTTTCTTAAATATCCCACTGTGTCACATAATACAGTATTTTCAATTCATCTTCAATTCCTCGCTTTCCACCCACTTCTTCACCTTCACCTCCTTCCATTATCTCTTGCTTGAAAAATTTCCCAGCTCCAATCTCTTCCTTTTAGCCTCCTCCCAGAACGCGCCAGTCCTAGATGCCTTTGCTGGTGTCACATGTAACTATGGTAAGCTAGGAGGGGAAATATTGCTTCTAGATGCCAGCTTTATCCTTGCCCGTTTTCTTATTTCTTTTCTTCTGTACACGCCCCAGCCACGGTCCTCACATCGCTTTTATCTTTCCCTAGAGAGTGGGCACAACCGCACAGATAGGTGATCAAGCCTTTTTCTCTGACATTAAAAAAATAAAAACCCGAAACTGATTGCAATTGTGCCTGCTGCTGCTGGAGACAGGGAAACCGCCGCCAGGGGCGAGGCCAGCTCTCACAGCCCAGGGCCCCGCCCTACTCTCTTTCTTCTCCTTTCCCCTTCTTAGCCCCACCCTTCTCCACCTCTTCCTAGTTTGCTTTCTCTTTCAAATGCCCTAGGTGCTTTTAAGGAACTCCACCCAAGGTGGAGTCCTTACTGTAGTAACACCTCTCTTTTGGCCCAGCCTGGGCGGAGGAAGACGAAATCACCCCACGTACAGAGGTTGCCTAGAGGGAGCACCTCACGTTCTGACCTGTGTGGGACAGCTCGGAGCTTCCAAGAAACCACGCCCTAGAGGACGCGCAGAGTTGCTGCTGTTTTTCCTTGAAGCTCTTGCCCTGGGCTGGCGTTTTCCTAAGAGTTTCGACCAATCGTAGGCATTTTCTCCTCCCTTCTTTCCTTTTAGGAAGGAGCTGGGGTGTGGGGCTGCAAAAGCGGCTTTGAAGGGATCCTGCTGATATCTCGTCTTGGGCTCCTGTCTTGAATGATTTTTTCTCTGCCTCAACTTTGTGCTCAATAGTGTTTTCAGGTTCTCGGCGGTTTTCTTAGCCCTCGCCGCCGACCTTCTTTTCGAGGGTGTGCAGAGTTAAGAGGCTGGGTGAAAAGTGGGCTTGGCCGGAACTGAATTAGTGAAGGTAAAAGGGGAACGGCGGCTCTTCGGCATTGCTTCTTCAGTCAGGCGAACCCACTTCATTTTTAGCTGAGGAAAGACTTAAGGGGGAGGTTTCTTTTTAGGAAGTCGTCTCTGCGGGCCCAAATTTTTGGATTGGATGATAGAGAGCTTTGTTTTCCTGTTCTGAGGGTGGGCCAGCTGAGTCTGAAGAGACTCTCTTCTCCTTCTTCCCCATTTTCCAGCCGGAAGAAAAAGGGAAGGTGCGGGGCCGCGAAAGAGAAACCCGAGAAGAGAACGTAGCCTGGCACACTGTCAAGAGAGGGACGGGTGGGGGTGTGAGTGGAACAGCTGTCTAGCGATCAGCTCAGGAGTATGAGCCTACAGCAGGACCGCGTGAGCTTCAGACACTTCAGGAGTCCTCAGCTAGAGACAAGGGCGGTAAGTGACACCGAGATTAGAATCCACCCATTCTCATCTCGGGCTAGGTTACCCCCATACACACACACACACACTCTCTCT
>PVKA01051679.1:0-12079 GCA_004027165.1 Ctenomys sociabilis | reverse complement strand
TCGGAACTGGGATTGAACTCAGGCCCTGTCACTTGCCAGGCAAGTGCTTATTCCACTGAGCTATTTCCCTGCCCCAAAAGGTATATATTTGATGTTTGCTTTCAAGTTCTATAGTTAGAAACCTTGACTTCTGTAGCTAGATTATTTTTACTGAACACTTTTGTATGTGTTGTATTATGAATTCTTTTCACTGTGTCTCTTACATGCACATTTATGTTAAATCATTTCAGTTCTTTCACAGGCTTTTCTTTCAGTAGTGAGGTTTCACATTATTTTTTGTTGCCTCTCATTTTCTGGTATGTATTATTGCTACGTTATAAATACTCTATTACATTACTGTCTCATTCTAATTGTTTTTATTTTTCAGTTATAGGAGACATTTCTACAATTTCTATTTCTATAGCTTTCTAAATACCCCTTTTCATTCAAAAATACAGACTGGGCATGGTGTCGCACACCTGTAATCCCAGCTCTTGGGAGGCTATAAACAGGCAGATCACTTCGAGTTGGATCTAGTAGTGAGACCCTGAACACCCTGCAGACCCTCCCATAAAATACAAAAATAAATAAATAAAAATAAAACAAAAATACATATTAGGGGATTCTTCTGCATAAGTACAAGTTTGGGGATCTGGGGCGAGGAGAGGGGCTTCTTGGTATGCCTGGAAACAAGTGCAGAACAGGATAATCAGTTCAGCAACAACAGAAGAAATTCCTGAAGCAGCTGAAATTTTCAGAATGCCTAGAAAAAAAGGTGGACATGAGCAAAGTAAATTTGGAGGTTATAAAACCTTAGATAACAAAACGAATAACAGAAATCCTTAGATTTGAAGATGATGCTGTGATTGAGTTTATATTCAATCAGCTGGAAGTGAAGGCCTGAACCAAAATGGAAGTTATTCCTTGTGTCTGAAGTATACAGCGCTATCACCTTATTAGGTCACAGCAGAAATCCAGATTCCAGAATAATGCAAATCAACCAGGCTGGGGTTGATTTTGAATGGGGAAAAATGCTACAAGATTTATGGGAGAACTTTGACGCTTGCTGTTTAAGTGCACAAGAAAACATCGCTGGAATCCCTTCTGCTTTCCTAGGACTGAATAAAGAATAAATAAAACAGAGATACATTGAACAAGAAAAATTGGCAACGATGAAAAAGCAGAATGAAGATCAAGATAAGAGAGATATGGAAAAAAAGAAAAGAAGCAGAGAAAAACGGGAACGGTCTTGAAGCCCAAGAAGATGCAAATCCAGATCTCCTTCCCATCAGGAGAGAGAGAGAAAGCACAGTCATTCTCTAGCCCCCAACACAGAACCAAGAGCTGGAGTCCTTGCTCCAGAAAAGAAGGAAACACTCCAGAGCTCCCTGATCCTTCTGTTGTAGGCAGCTGAGTTAGACAGAAATATTCTAGGCAGTCAGACAGGGCCAGGCCCTCAAGGAGACAAGATGGAAGGCAAGGTACTTTGCAACTTGGAAGAAACAGTCACTCCCTATGGGCCACACCTCAAGACCAAGGGGAAAAGGAAACACAGCTACATACTTCCCTAGAGAGATTCTAAATAAGCATCAATCACCTTGAAAGAGCCCTATTGAGCTACTAGCCTTACCCCCAACAGGAAGAGACCCTGTCCCACATTCATGCCTGCTTGCTACGTGACTCGCCTCCCTATTTGTTCTTGAACTTAATTTTGCCTGAGCAATGGTGCTTGTAATCCCATTGGTTGACCATAGTTTTGTCCCACCTCTTGATCACCCAAGCGAGTTCCTTAGCCTCACGTGATTTTGCCCTGTAAGAATAAACTGAAAGAGAACCTCCAGAGCAACCCGCTCGGGGCCCCCCTTCTGTCCCTCTCCGACAGAAGCTTTTCTATCCAATAAAGTTTCCTCCTCAACCTCCCTTTGTTCCTAAAATTCATTCTTCAGTTTTAGAGAACACGAACTCAACCAGGTCAGGTCGGGAATTTCAGTATTCTGTATCACTTCAGTGAAAGTAAAAGAACCTTCAGTACAAGAAGCCACTTGGACTAGTGACATCCTGAAAGCTCCCCAGCCCAAACCCATGCCAGAACCTAAAGATCCTATTCTGGAAAAAATTCCAAAAAAGGAAAAGACCCGGCTGAGATCTTGGTCACGTTCCAAATTCAGGTCACAGACCGCTCTCGCTCTCCTTCTCAGACTGGACCAAGGAGGCGCCTGGGGTCCCAATCAAGATCGTCCACACAGAAGGCGGCCAAGACCAAGACGGAGACCACCTCCTTGAAGAACTTTCTGCGACGCGTGCCGCCTCCAGGGCACGAAAGCAGCAGATCTGCAGCTACACGGAGGAGGTGGTGGTCAGAGGCTGGCAGTTCGCCATCCTCCTCTTGTCGTCCCCGGGCTCCACAAAGAAACCTCCCAAGAGGACATCCAGCCCCTCTGGAAAAAAAACCCGTAGGTTAAGGCCTCCAGCAAGCCCTGCGAGGCGAAGGCACAGGCCACCCCCGCCAGGTACTGCGCCACCAAAAAACGCGGCAATCCCCAACACCCCAGCAGTCAAACCGTCCAAGAAAAAGCCGTGTTTCTGTGTCTTCGGGGAGAAGTTTAGGAAAGCGACAAAGCATAAAGTACTGAGAAAACAGAATCGCTGTCGCCAGCACCCAAACCTAGAAAAGTAGGGTGCTCTGAATGTGAATAAGACAAACGCGCAGGGTGGCTGCAACTAACTGCAGCAGAGATGCAGCGCAGGCGGCAGATCCGGGGTCCCCATCCGACTCCGCTCCTCCCCGTGCTTGAGGACGAGCCCTCCTACGTGAAAAATGGCGCGGTGCCCGTCTCCATCACCTCCACGGCGCCGAGGAGCGAGCTCCCCTCGTGGTAGGCGAGGGAGAAGTCCCCGTCCTCCCGCCCGCCTGCGGAGACCCCTCGCCTCGCCCGCGCAGGTCCCCACACCTCCGCCAGGACGCGGGCTCCCTGGCCCGCTCGGTGGCCCTCGGCTTCCCGAGGCGCTCGCTCCCTCCTGCCCTGCAGAGGCGACGCGCTCCTGCTCCACCTCCGGGAAGGAGGCGGCCTTGCGCCTGGCCGCCCAACAGGAGGGCTTCGCCGTCCCGCCCCTGCGCGCCGGATGGCCCCTGCACCTCCCGAGCCTGGCCGCAGGAGACGAGCATCTCCGTCACCTCGGAGCCTAGGAGAGGCTCCTGACAGTCGGAGAGGAACGTCCATCTCTGGGTCTCCCGAGCCAGCGGCCCGGAAGCCCCCAGCACCCCGTCCCCTGTCCAGCCTCAATCGCCCTCCACAAACTGGACCCCCGCTGGGCCATCCAGGAAGGCTAAGAGCCCCACGCCAAGCCCTGAATGGTGGGAAGAAAAAGAAGGACAAGAAACACAAAAAGGATAAGAAACACAAGTACAAAAGGCACAGTGAGGACAAGGCCCCTGCTACCCCTGCGGCTAAGCTGCTGCGACAAGCACAACAGCACAGGAAGAACCTGAGCAGACCCGAGCCCAAGAAGGAGACTGAGAATGAAGCTGAAGACAACCTGCACGACTTAGAGAAGCACCTGTGGGAAAAGGCTCTCCTATCCATGCGGAAGGCCCAAGGGTCTCCTCGGTCCTAGGGTGGAGTGTTGGTTAGGGAGTAAATTTTATTTGGTTTGTACTCAATTCAATTTCAAAATTGCTAAAATGTGTTTGAGCTTTAGACTATAACATTTGTTGTAATAATTGCTAGGTTGAAGTTCACCATATAAAAAGGGGGTTATGGATTTACGTTGCAAAAGATGTCCATAGTGTTTTAGTGACATTTTTTCATTGACAGCTAACATAAATTTGTTTAGAGTAAAATATTTTAAGCCAAAAATATCTTTTTCTAAAAAAAGAGGTTTAAGTATTGTTGGCATTCTTGTTTCTTAAAATGTCCCTTGCTATTCCCTGGAAAGCTTTCCTCATTTTTCTTTCTTTCCTTCTTTCTTTTTCTTTTTTCTTTACTTCTTCTTATTCAAGTCTTCACACCCATTTAAGTTCTGCTTCCAACCTTGTATGGGCTGCAAGCTAGTCTAGAACCAGAGCCCTGTTGGAGCACCACAGAAGCATAAGTAGATGCTCCAGTGTCACCAGCTTCCCTGTTGCCTGTGGAATCGCTACTGAAAGGAGTAGGATTCGAGCTCCAGGTTGAGACAGTAAAACAGAAGCTTGTTTTCTGGGACACTAGGCTTATACAGATGTGTGACACGTTAATTCAGAACACTGGAGCTGGATTCTATCCTGTCCTGGGTTTCTTTTGTTTCCTCCCTTGTCCCCAGCCCCCACCTTCCGGCTCTACCCCTGCTTGTAAAAGGCAGTTAAGTTGTTCCACGAAGGATAGATGGATCCTCCAGTTATCCGAAATCTTTGTTTTCTGAAATGTCATGGTTCCAAATACATTTTTTGCCTTATTCTTCCAATTGCAATATATCATGTTCAGAGCTCAGGTATTTGGAAGCTGGAAGAAGAGCCTGGACTTTGAAAGTGTCTAGGTTTCACTATTTTGCTTTCTTCTTTTTGTTTTTTAAACTAAAACTATATGAAGCTTGTGGATTAAATAATAAATTTGTAAATTAAAAAATACATATCAAATTCAAGAAAATTTTTTTTTTTTTTTTTTTTTTTTGGCAGAACCAGGGATTGAACTCAGGCCCTTGTGCTTCCCAGGCTTCTCTCGGCCCCTAGAAATTTTTTTCTGAAGAGAAGGCTTCTGACTGCTCACTTTATTTGTTTATTTTTCTGTGTACTTAGCGCAGAATATGCAGGGCTGCACTACACCCATCAGACTAGCAGTGATCCTTCTGTTTTTTTCGGCCTCCCACATGCTGGGATTACAGGCATGAGCCACCACTCCGTTTCCATTGCTGTTTCAGTGAGCACCCCAGGGCGGGACCTACACAGCTCACCAGGGATGAACCTGGGTTCCTGCATCTACCTAAGCAGGCACTTTAATTGGCTGAGCCATCTGGGCAGCCCTTGACCGCTCACTTTGGATATAGACAGTGATAGTGCTCATCATATGGGGTGTGGTCCTGTGTGGGCATTTCTTGGTCCTTCTTTCTTTCCCCTTGCCCTCCTCTTCTTTCAGCCTGTCTTCCTCTCCTTACTACCAAAAGCTCTGTTGCTGTCTTTTTCCTAACCTTTTTGCTATTCCCATACTTCCTCTCCCACCCAGTTCCCCTTCCCATTTGAGGATTTTGTGATTTGCATTTTCATCAATATCTTTTCATTTGAACATACTGTGAATATAATAAACATCTATTGTTTTTAAATCAGCTGCCTTGAATGTTTCACATACACAATTGTACTTTGCTTATCTATCTTTGTTGCTATTACACTTTTATGTTGATCATTTTCATTGATTTTATTATACAACTCAGTTGAACTGTATTTACTAATCCTCAAATGAAAAGAAATCCAGCTTGGCTCTTGTTTTCTCAAAAGCACAAAGAGTAAATTATTTCAACTCATGTTTAAGGTTCATTTGTTTTACATAATTCTCCTGAAATTAAAGGGCTTCTTCTTCTTTACCTCAATGATGGTAATCATTACTGGAATATTTGAAAAGGCTGAAGCTCTGTCCCTTTCAGAAACAGCACATGAGGCATTATATCTCCTAACACACCACTACACATTTTTTCCCTGCTCTTTTCTTTCATGAATTTTGCATCTTAATATAGAACAGGTCTGACTGCCTACCTTAAGCCTGGAATGGAAATGAATGAAAATTATAGTGTACTAACTGGCCACATTGTTGGAGGAAAAATAAGTAAAAATCAGAGAACTGGTCCTATAAGATGTATGAAATGCATTTTGGGTGGAAAAAGAAATATGCTGGCCCTTTCTCTGGGGTGGAATGGAAGCTTTTATCTCTTTGATACTATTATTTTATTGCTTGAGGTTCTGTCTTTGTTGTAACTGTGACAGTTTCTTCAAGAGCCCAGAAAATCTTTGAATAAAATCCAGAGTTTTTCCTTGTTTTATAATTTGTGTGTATTTCTATGTTTTGAAAGATATATTGATTCAAAATCAGCAGTCATATAACTACAAAAGCAGTTGTTTTTGTAGAGTGCTATTATAGAGCCTTAAGTAGAAAAAAATTGTGGTATAGTTTTTTTCTGTATATTTCATCCAATCAAGAAAAGAAGAAGATTTCTTAGATTTTGGTAACAGGTTGAATGCCAGGCTTTCTTTCTGACGCTGATAATTTGGCTGCTCATCACAGGCACTTGAATTGTTTTCAGAAAACTTGTCAATGCTATCCGGTAATGACTTAGATCCTGAAATTCATATTTTCTTTTTAAGATGATCAAATATGCTAGCAATTCTTTCCATATGTTTTGAATCCCTGGATCACATAGTCAAGATATTTAAAAACGATTTCCTTGTATAGTTGCATTTTTCAAGTAAATTTTTTATAGTATATGTCAGGATTAAAGCAGTATAATTTGATAGATGATAAAGATATGAATATCTATAGATTGTGTCTTTTATCATTTAGGGAATTTCCCCCAATCACATTTGCAGAACTATGTATTATGAAAAACAGAAGACAGTATGTTTTCAACCCATTGTAGAGAACTGATATCGAGAAATATCAAAACTTTGAGCTATTTTAGGTAAGTTTCAAAGAATACTTCCTCAACTGTTCAGTTCCTGTTATTGAGTTTTCAGTTTATTCTTCTAAAATAATTGAATTTCATGCATCTTTTTATCTACCTCAAAAAGGACTTTTAAAAGAAATATACCTGGAAAAAATAACTAAATAATGCTTCAAAGTGACACTGACGCAGAATTTCAAATAGTATAGGGCTGGGAGCTGCTAAAAACAGAAACTCATTAACAACAAATGGGATGGACCACGACTTCTTGAAGGCTTTCCCCAAGAAGTTCTTAGAAGCAATGCATCTGGTAAATTATAGCCTGTAACATGGGGAAAGGGTGGGTCTCTCCTTTTGTGAAAATCTATAGATATGTGGCACTAGCAGGGTCAGATTCGTGCCCTTTTCCTTTCATAGTTATTCTCCTCTCTTAGTAGTGTTTCTCTCTCTCAAATCAAAAACAAAGGAAGAGAAAAATAATATTGTAGACATTTTGCTGGAACTAATTATTCAATACTATCTCTGTTGGTTTCTTTAGTATATAACTGATAATAGTTAAATCACAGTCAAAACTTCATATATATAGATGAACATACTATTAGTAACATTGAAAGTGTTTGTTACAGTAATTAAATAACTAAACATCCATTGTGATTTTAATCTCTTGATAATCATGAATACTATGGCTTTAAACAAAATTCATTTTAATGTAATTCACTAGTTTTCTGCAGATTTTTTTTTTCTGCAGATCTTTTGAATGGAGCAGTTAATACTTAATTTTTTTCTTTTCTTTCTCTCATTCTTTTTTTTTTTTTTGCATTTAGGATAGTGTATACTGGGTCTGACTGCATAGATTGGAGTCACAGCGATCCTCCTGTTTACAGCTTCCCAAGTGCTAGGATTACAGGGGCACGTCACCATTCCCAGTCTCAGTTGATGCCTCAGTGCACCTGGGGCGGTGCGGCCAGCACAACAGGCCCAGGGATCAAACGCCCGGCTCCTACCTCTGCCTAAGAGGGTGCTTTAATCCACTGAGCTGTTTGGCCAGCCCTCAGTTTTTTTCTTTTTATTCTTTTTTTTTTCTTTTGATTTTCTTACAACTTTTAAAAAATATTTTAATAATTTTATTAAGAAAGCAGTAGCAATGGGACAGTTTCAAAACAGGTTAGTAGTACAGTTAGAGTAATTAATACATTGCATATTGTTGTCTTTGTAGTAGTTATTCCTACTACAAGATGCACACATGATATCTTGTCTAAACATTGCTAGTTCAAAAGAGAAAGTAACTGTATATTTATGCTAATTTATATATATACATACACACACACACACACACACACACACATATATATATATATATATATATATATATATATATATATATATATATTTCCACTACAAAATGGTCCACTTATATCCCCTTTTTTGTTTACTTCTGTCAGAGACGTGTATTCTATTGCCATTCATATATTGTAGTTGCATGAATTCAGCAGAGTAATTTTGTTACTCAGTTTTTTATCATTTTGTTTTCTTTTTTCTTTAAGCCAATCTTGCATATTTCTATTTAGTAGCCTGAACAACTAATTTGAAGATAACATGCAATACAGCAACCATTACTGAATTCCTATTACGTTGCTGAAATTTTGTATCATTTCTAATGCTGTTGTTTTCTATCACTTCTTTAAAAATATAGGTATATGATTCTTTGAAAGTAGTTACTGTATTCTCATGATGATTTTGCTCAATTTCAGTTTCTGGAAATCAGTTTTAATTTTATTAAAAGTATTTTTTTAAGAGTGAAGACATCAAATTATAAAAACTTACATAAATTTTACTAGCTACTGTAGAATTTAAGTAGACTGTCTATTACTTTTAAAAAGGCATGGATAGGATATATTGTGTAGGAATTTAAAGATACATACCCAAGGTGAAGTGTGGGCCACAAGGAGAGCTAGGCAGGAAGTTAGGTCAGGATATGCATTGGCAGTTAGAGCTGGGAACCCAGAGAAGAATTATGTAAATGAAAAGGAATGCTCCAAACAAGCAAAGCTTCCTGGTATCTGAGTTTGTTTTCAAGGAATTTAGGAACCCTTAGCAACTGTGTTTTTGAATACAGGAATAATCCCAAACACTAATTGGGAAGTTTAAATCTACAAGGCCACTTACGATAAGTACCTGCCAGATACTGAACAAAAGAAGGTGTTCTGCCTGCTCCTTAGTGCCTCTGCACAAAAAGTCATCTCAGCACCACCTTTTGGTTCCCCTTCTAGTTGGTGAGAGCTTTTCTTTCCCCTGTCTTTGCTTTCTCCATAAACTTCCTGTCTTAGTTACTTTTCAGGATGCTAAAACAAAATACCTGACACACTAAGTTAAAGGAGGAAGTGTTTATTTTAGCTCACAGAATGTAGAGGTTTCAGTCCATAGCTGACTGGGTTGGATGGTGTGGCACAGGAGCACAGCGGAAGAGAAACAGTCCACGAAGGCAAGCAGAAGGCAGCAAGCAGCAAGCAGCCAAGCAGCCAGCCTCTGTCTCCCTTTTATCTCAGCCATCCTACAAACCCTTTGGGTGGTTCCTCCCTGTGTAGGGTGCTCCTTCCCATGACCCCCACTTAAATCTATGCCAAACCCACTTAGTTTTCATGGCTCCTAATCCCAGAATCACATGCCCTAACCCAGCATCACACACCAGCATCACAACAACCTCCCAACAGCTTTCTTCATGAGCATATGAGGCTTTCAAATTACAGATAGAAGCCACTACTTCCCTGTTGGTCATTTGTTTTCCTATCTGTCCACAATTTGGTTCAACTTGGTGAGACACTAACCCAGGATTTTGATTCACATGTTTGAGAGCTTCCCCAGACTCTCAAAGGAGGTATGTGAATTCTACGTTTTCCGATTCCTTTTCATTTTTGGTCACAGCTGTCTTCCTCAGACTATATCAAGATCAGGATCCTATCAGCTATTTAAGAGTGATAATGATAAGACTTAGAAGACAGGTTCGACTGATGTGAACTAGACCAATCCCCCATCACAAAACTGGAGGCAACATTGGACTAGTCTGACTTCAGTTTTCCTTTTCTATTTATTGCATCCACTAGCGAGAAGATGGCCTCTGCCCTTGGCATCCTGAGACCCATTCTGTTGGTGATTCTCAAGTGGGCTGCTCTATGAATTACCACAGACACTGATGGAGATAGACCACACTTGCTATCAGGAATTCCTGCCACCCTCCACTGACCTGACTTTCTCACTTCTCTTTTAAGGGAATTAGTCGCTGTAAAAGAACTTCCTCTACAAGCTCCTTAAGCCAGGATACATCCTTGCCCTTGGAATACTTGTCCCAAAAGTTACACATTGAACCTCTTTGAAATTCCCTTCCCTGTAGCTAAAATTAAAGTTTTTTCTGAGCCTTGAGGAAACATTCAGGCACTGCCTATGGGTGGACAGTATGTCTGGAACCTTAGAGGTTATTATTCACGGTGCTTTCTTTGTGGACTTGGGAAATAATTTTAGTTTATTCAAAGGAGGACATTGCCACTGAGCACGTATTGTTGAATCCTTTATAGAAAGACCTACAAGTGATATTAGAGGACTCCAACAACTCTGCATTGGGAGATGAACAACTTTCTCTTTTATTTATTATAAGCAGGAATCTCAGTTCATGAATTTAATTCATTCCTTGAATCTAGAAAACATGACCACATTTAGATTTTGCAGGAAATATGGTGGTGGTCATGTTCAGTGTCAGCTGATGCAGTTTACATGAAAATTTGGCTGATGCTTCTGTTTGTGAGCCAGTTTGCTTGCAAATGAAATAATTCATGAATCATGTACCATTTATTTTAATGGGAAATGTTTACAATACATAATGATTATATTTTTCATGGGGAATTGACAAATGTGCATAGCACAATTCACCCTCTTCACCCTTTCTGTTCCCACTCCCTGCATTTCTTGGTACCCTTGAGCATTGCAAAAGCTCTTCCTCCCGGCTTACTACTATTTCTATTTTATTTTGCTGTTTATGCTTTGCATTTCTTGTATTAACTTGGGTTTTTATTTAGTTAACATTGTTCTCTCAAAGTGCATCCATTTTCCTTTTTTTTTTTTCTATTTTTTCTATCAATGACTCAAACTCATCTTTGTGGCAGAGTAACACTCAGCTTTGTATCAGTGCTGCATGGTATGCTTCAAGGATCTGACTGTTATGAGTTGTGCTGGTATGTAGGTACAAATTTGAATATTATTTTTTTTAACTCCTTAAAAATGTATATATAGAAGGTGAATAGATGGGGTTAGTGGGATTTCCACTTACAGTTTTTTGACAAATCTCCATACTAGGTTGTATAGTTTACGTTTGACCCAGCAATGTAGAATGTACCGTATTTCTTGAAGTCTCAGTAGTCATTATCTTAACTTCTTGATGATAAGCATTCCTTCTGTAAGGTTAATCTCAGTATTTCTTTAATCTGTGTTTCTCTAGAAGCCACAGATGTAAGCCATTGCAAAAATTTATACTTTCACTTCTGAGAAGTGTCTATTCATTTTATTTCAATTGCCATTTTTTGTTTTAGTCTTTCATTTGAAGAGTCTAATATTTTTTCAGTTCTTTATGTAGTCTAAATATTAGTCTCTGATCTGAGGAATATCTGACAAAAAGTTTTTCCCACTCTGCTGGTTATCTCTATTCTTTTCTTTACTGTGCTAAATCTTTTGAACTTGATGTTATTGTAGGCAGCTGAGTTAGCTAGAAATATTATAGATAGACAGGGTCAGGCCCCAGAAGGAGGTAACACAGAAGACAAAGACAATTATTGGAGGGAAGGATGCTCCTGCTGTGAACCAGACCTAAAGATCCAAAGGCCAAATAAATGCTAAAAGAGTAGCACCTGGGACTGATATTCTAAATAGGTAGCCATCACCTGAAAAGACCCAAGTGAATCACTAGCCCAACCCCCGAAGGGAAGAGATCCTGTTTCATATTCATGCCCGCTTACTATTTCCCCATTTGGTCCTGGACCTAATCAACCACGCTTGTAATCCCATTCGTTGACCATAGTTTTGTCCCACCCCACATCCACCTAAGCGAGACCCCTTCTTCTCTACCCTAGCCTCATATGGTTTTACATATAAAAGTCTCTAGAAGAGGCACCTTCCTGGGCAATCTGCTGGGGGGGGAGCCTTCTGTTCTTCTCCCACAGAAGCTTTTCTTTCCAATAAATTTTTATACTCAACTTCCATTTGTTCCTAAAATTCTTTCTTCAGTTTTAGAGAACACGAACTCATGCAGGTCAGGTTGGGAGTTTTACTTCCCTGTATCAATGTGATCACATTTGTTGATTCTTGATATCATTTCTTCTGCAGTTGGCACTGTGTTAAGAAAGTTCATGTCAGGGCTGGGGAGATGGCTCAGTAGAATATGCACTTCCCTGGCAAGTTCAGGGGCCTGAGTTCAATCCCCAGTTCCACAAAAAAA
>PVKA01051678.1:0-12079 GCA_004027165.1 Ctenomys sociabilis | reverse complement strand
GTCAAAAGTGGGCACTCCATTGACATTCAGCTACCTTAGGTTCTTGAACTCGACACCACAATCCAACACAGTCCAGCATTCTGCAACCATAGGGAGTTATTCAAAGAAATTGTCGACCATATCCATTTACAGCTCAGCTTAATATTATGGGCTCACGATGTATACTTCATTTTTATACATTTATGCTTTTCTGCTGGATAATTAAGACCTAGGTAGATCAAAACTTATACACCAACACATGTACTTTATATTTCCTATGTGGTCATTGAAGTCTTCTCAGGGTTTATCTTGTAGTCTTGTACATTATTCTGTCAGCTACACTCTCTTAATTTGCTGATAATAGACATACGGTGCAATAATGTCTATAAGTATAATATCATGTATGCACCTTCTATGATACCACAACATTATGAAAACAGTTTGCAATGTATTGATTTATCAAATCCATCTTGTCAATGTATCTTAAAACTGTGTCATTGATATTTGTACTTCAATAAAACAAAAATAAAAATAAAAAAATTATTACTGATATTCTTTAAATATTGAATAAATATTAAAAACTCAAGACTTTACTTTCAGGATTTTTCCAGTTAACTCCACATTGTTTCATGTAACAAGACTCATAAAATTAAAATTAATAATTCATCAGTGAAAATATTCTAAAGAATACTTAGGATATCTGACAGTCCCACATTTATACAGCCTGGGGACAAAATCAGTCCAATGTTCCAAGGGCTACACAGCTTCAATACTTAAGGCATCCCATGAAATTGTGTGGTATTCAGATGTTAAAAATTTCTTCAGGCTGAAGTGAAATTTACTTCTGGGAATTCTCAGTCATTGACTCTAATTCTTGTGTTTCAAAAGCAAGCATTAAAAGATCCCCTTAACTAGTCTTTTTCATGACCAGTTCCCTGAAATATTAGTTAGCGGGTGTAGTCTGACTACAAAGTAGGCTATCTCCAGGCACATCATAGTTTCTTAGCATGTTACTTTAAAAGCAGACTACCTTTGGACACAAATATAAAACTCTGAATACATAGAGTTAGGACCCGGGCCAGCCAGATACTCAGTGGACTCAAGGACTTGCTGACCAGATGGAGGGACCAGGGTTCATTCAGTGGCCTGCTGTACTGGTCCCAGCCCAGGGGCCCACTGAAACAGCATTGAGACTGGGCTTGGTGGCACACACCTATAATCAATCCCAGCACTTAGGTAGCTGAAAGCACAAGTCTGATCTGTGTAAAGAGACCCTGTAGACACCATACTGAATACATACATACATACACACACACACACACACACACACACACACACACACACAAACACACACACATGTTAGGATCCTAATTTCTAATAACACAGCATATTCACCAAGTAGGTTCAACTGATTTGGTTGACAAGACAAACAATCATCAACATGAATGGTGTTGACAAATACAGATTATGGATATATTTAGTAACACTGTAATACTTTGGTTTATCTTCAGATTGCATATATCTTTCACCTTTAGTAACACTGTATTATTAACATCAAGAACTTAAATTAATAATAAATTCTATTATTTTGCAATAAAAATTTTTATAAGAATCCGGTGATCTCCAAAAATATATGTGTTACAAATGGTTTAAAGCCCACAGCTATAACATCCAACCTACCTTATTTTTTGTATTGACTTGCTGACATTTTAGGCTCTATGTTTTGTTCTCTCTCTCTCTCTCTCTCCCTCTCTCTCTCTCTCTCTTCTGCTGCCATATTTACTCTGTGCCAATCTGAAATGATATTCTAACACTGTGATAGTCCATTTTTATGTTGCTATAACAAGAATACTACCAGTAGAATAATTTGTAAAGAGAGATTTATTGTTCACAGTTCTAGAAGTTAAATCTAGGATTGATGGTCTGATACCTGGTGAGGACATTGCCTCCTTTCTGCATCAACCATGGAAGAAGATAGAAAGGCAATAAAGTAAAAGACAAAGAGGGAAGGAGGGAAGGAAATATTTTTTTAATGACACCTCAAGAAAGAAGACTTATAAAACTGCTTCAGAAAGTGGTGAGAATGATAGGATAATTGTGTTTGAAGCAAAGACGAGGGTAATTAATGCCAATGTGTCTTTTACTGTAATATAATTTAAATACTCATCATATCACACCTCAAATTAAAGAAGGAACATTTCAAATAGAATCTGTATATCAGAGAGAGAAATAATACTAATGATAATGGGAAATTTTTCACAATTAGCCTGTACAAATCTGCTAGATGAAGCTGATGAAGATGGGTTAAGTATAACTAAACAGCACTGCAGGTATTTTATGACATGGCACCAGGTATTTTATATTGCATTTACTCTATACCATTGTGAAAAACAAAAACTACTGCCTAAGGTAGTTTCAACATCAAGAAATAAAGAAAAAGGTGTTCACTATTCAATTTACTAAATTTTGAAGTAAATTGCACACAAATAATCACATAAGTGTGTATATACACATATACACACTACTTCTAATGAGATTAATTGCTTTTTACTGATGTTATCTTTATTAGGAAAGGAATTTTCATGGGGAAAATGCTGATTTTGGGTTTTTGTGTTTATCTGTGTTGAAATGGCAGCTAAGTTTCTTTTTGACTGTACTTAACGAGGTGCAATGGTGCACACCTGTAATCCCAGTTATCCAATATTTGGAAGGCTGAGGCAAGAGGATTATTGTGAGTTTGACAACAGCCTGAACTACAATAGTGAGTTCAAGTCCAGGTTGAACTACAGAGATAGACCCTTTCACAAATAAACAAACAAACAAACATAATAAAAGGAAAGAGAACTAAAAGCCCCCGCCCCGCCCCCCCCCCCGCTGCTGCTGTACCAGCGATTGAACCCAGAACCTTTAGTGTGCCAGGCAAGCATTTACTGAACTGAGCTATCTCCCCAGCCCTAAAAGGAAAGAGAAAACAAACCTCATGATTTAGAAAGACAAGTTGTGCATATTATGTCAAAGAGGTACAGTGCAAGTGTATACGCTTTCTGGAATATTAACTGATACAACCTAGATAGGCACACGGCCATTTTCAATTAGCCCACCTGCTGTCTTAGACTGACATAGATTTCATTTTCCTTAAGGTCATAAGGAGCACCCAGAGGACATGTCAGCAGATTAAGAGTACTTCCTGAATAATACATGAGTACTTCCTGGATAACACAGGAGTCCTCAGAGGACATATCAATAGGTTACAAGAATGTCCCAGACAACTCACTTCAGTCAGGCACAAGGCAGTCTTATCTGTAGGCCACCCACCCAAAGTATGCCAAAATAGCCCTAAGGGTCCCTATTCTAGCTCTCAATGTGAAAAATTACCCACTAATTCCTGATTTGACAATCAGCCCATTATCAACCACCTTCTTAAAACCAAAGTATTAATCTCTGCCTACTCTCCATACAACACTCCACTACTTTCTGTAAAAAAGCCTAATGGCTCCTTCTAATAGTTCAGTACCTTTGAAACAAATTAATCTGTATTTCCCACACACATAATGGTCTATAACCCTCACACGTATCTCCCAATCCCCACTCCCCTACCATATATCCCAATACTCAGTACCTTCTTGTTTTGCTTTTCTTTTTTGGAGGGCAGGGGATTTTTTTTGAAAGAGAGTTTCACTGTGCAGTTCAGGATGGCCTTGAACTCACTTTGTAGGCCCCACTGTCCTCAGCAATACTCCTTCCTCAGCCTCCCCAGTGTTCGAATTATAGGCATGCTCTACCATACCAGCTAGTATTTTACTATTTTATACCTCAAAGATCTTTCTTTAGTATTCCCTTCAATCCTGATTCTCAACATTTCACTTACTTTTACATGAACAGCCTTCATACCTCTGCTCACCCAAAAACCCACATGGACAGCTTTCCGAGGGATTTTGGCCAAGCATTACAAAAAGAACTGCAGTAACTGGACCTTACCCCTAGTCACCTGCTCCAAAGTGTCAATGAACTTTGGCTTTTCAGTAACATTATATCCCACACAAGTTGCTTTCTCAGATTCTTCATACCTTGTCTCAAGAACTGGCACAAGAGGTCACTTTCCTTAAGCTTTAACTCAACGCTACCACTGGCTGCATGCCCCTCTCCTGAAAACACACTTTTAACAATCTTCCTTTCCCCAACATAAAAAAGCGATATCCTTTCTTTTGAGGAGGTCCTTAAGAATTTTAAACTTTGGATCCCAAATCTGTCACTAGTTGCAAAATTTCCCTGCCAGAAACAGAATTAGTTCCCATTTCCTTTTGGGCATCAAGAGGGTACTTCTTTTGTCTCCTGTTTTGACTGTACTCTATCCTAACAAACCTTTCTTTCTATTTTTAACCTGCATGGAGGGCCAAGAATTAGGGCTACTTACATAGCCAGCTGGAGACTCCCCCCAGCCTGTCGCCTATTTATGTAAACAGCTAGACCCTAAGTCCCAAAATATTTCTCTCCAGGAGGCTGTACAGGTGCACTCCTCACAAAAGTTCTCTGAACTTCTCAACCACCTTGCTTGATGCTTTCTTTCTCCAGCTCTTACCTGTTACCTTCTGCAGCTCAGCTGGCATAAACAGATTCAAGCTTCCAAAATGAGTGTACTGAGCTCCTTAATTTTACTCTCACCTGCTTCTATCACATAACCTCAGAAGGTACCTCTGACAGATTTTGTTCTGGAAGTCCTTCAAAGACCACCCCTTCTCTCAGGCAGTGTATGCCATCACTGAAAGCTATCATGATGGCCAATCCACCTACCTTTCCAGGGAAGTTATCTAAGTAGCAGCTTCCAACACAGGGAAAACTTCAGAGTGGGTAGAACTTGGCCCACTCACCAGAGTCCCCTTTCCATTTCCCACTTCCTCATCCCTCTTATACCTCCCTACCCACTTCAAAAAATAATTCTACTGAGAGAACAGGGTGCATACCAAGAGAAACAGTGGGGGTCTGTCCACAAAATTTGTTCATTTTTCATCTTTTTCATGACTACTTCCATACCAGAAGATTCACTTTGGTAAATTCCTACAGATTTACATATATCTCACCCTTACTTTTAAAACTCCCCTAAAACTATCATCCTATGAGCCATATGACAAATCATCAACTCCCAGAGTGAATTCACAATTCCTCTCTTCTGATACATCAATTTCCAGGATTCCTGCCAGCACTAACTAGCAAAGCGTGCTCACAAGCCTCTGGTAAAGAAACAAAGATACCTCTTTGTCCTAGTTGACATCTCCTCAGTACAGAGAAAGGCCTTTCCTAAATCAAATAAACAATCCCTCAGAGAAGCACAAATCATACTGACTGAAATCTTACCCCTCTTTGGACTCCCACCTACCACCCAGATCAGTTAACAAGTAGCCTCCTCCCTAAGTACATCCTGAAAGTTCCACATTCTATATAGTTTTCAATCCTTAATTAAGTTTGAAAAGCTAATCACCATCCTCAACAGAGCCTAACCATGTTTTTCTCCAGTACACTTAGGCTGACTAAGCTCCCACTCATAATCCTGTTCAAACTCACGTCTCTTCCTTTTGCTCAATCCCTTGAAATTCTATAGTGAAGGCCTCACTTTAACTTCACATTCCCTACCTCCAAAAAAAACCTCCCATCCCCTCTTTCAAATTTCTTACTTAGCACCTTTAGCCAGCTCCTTTGGAATTCTTTCAAACCTCTCCAACAATCTAGACCTCACCCTTCCATCTCTATATCTTACAAGACTGGCCAAGTATAAATCTACTCAATTCCGTTCAGGGATTATATCTAAAATAGACTATACTTCCTTCTATGACAGTTGAAATACTACCACATCTGAATGTTGACAAAACAGGAAAAAGGACACCCTGAAAGACACTCCCAAGCCCATAAAGGTGCCCCCAAATGCACACACATCAATATACCTAATGAAATAATCTTTCCAAACCAAAACTTTACTGCTCTTAGCCAATAGTCTTGCGGTATTACAACCACCCTCACCCCTTTGCCCTGGACAGTTGCAACTTTTCACTCCTCCTTCCATATGTGACATCAATTCTAGATAGTCTAAAGCCGGGTGTGGTGGCACATTCCTGTAATCCCAGCACTCGGGAGGCTGAGGCAGGAGGATTGTTGTGAGTTCGAGACCAGCCTGAGCTATAAAGTGAGCTTAAGGCCAGCCTGAATTGCATAGTGAGACCCTGTCTCAAAAAGACAAAAAAAAAAAAAAATTCTAGATAGTCTAACATTTACTTCCTAACTCATACCCATACCTCCTCCTCCTTTTCCTCCTCCTCCTGTCCTGATTTGATCTCATCCCCCCTTTTTTCCTTAGCAACAGATGATGTAACCATCCCATATCTCTCTTATGACCCATGGCAGGGCACCACACGCCATCCAGCAGATCCTCTTGATGGCCACCCACAGAATAATCACAGGAACTGGAGTGGGAATCAGGGCCTCAGGAGTCTCTCTTTCCGAGTTCACTAGGCTGTAAGAAGAACTCAGTGAGGGACCCAAAGAAGTCCCTGAGAAACTGGGACAGCTCAAGATCAAGTAGACACCCTGGCTTTAGGTGTCCTCCAAAACCACAGACACCTTGATCTCCTGACAGCAGCACAGGGTGGCATGTCTGCTCTACCACTGGAACAATACTGTTTTCACACTGCCACTTCTGATCTGGTCAGAGGCAGAGCAATCACCTGCATTAAGGAGCTTTCAAAGCCCTTGAAGGCTCTTCCATGATGTGCTTCCCCTTCCTCTTCAATGGCTCCTACACCTCTTGCATCCTTCAATGTTTACTGTTTTCCTTCTTTTTGTCCCATATATAATTAATACATTCAAAAGTTGTTGAGTTTTTTTTTTTTTTCCAGGAACAAATAGTGACCATCTGCTGGGCAACTACTTGCAAAAATCCCCAACAACCTTCCTACTCCAACACATCAAAAATGAAGAGAAAACCCTTTGCTGCACCCCCCAGCAGGAAGTAGCCAAAAGTAAGACAATTAGTCCTTTTCTTACATCCCTCTCAAGCCAGGAATGATAGGTCTCCATCAGGGACAATATTAATTTGTAGAGTTTTTGGTTGTTTGTTTCTTCGTTTGTGGTCGTGGGATCCAAACTCAGGACCTTGTGCTTGCCAGGCAGGTGCTTATGCCACTGAGCTATACAACCAGCCCAACACTGATAATTTGAATGAGCCTACTCCTCTGTCTGAAAGTTTTGTTTCATTTTACTTAAGTACTTACTTGCCCCATTATTTAAATACAGAATGACATAAATTGGATATTGCTAATTCTTCCCCGAAATATAGTAGAAAGTTTAAAATAAGATTTCTCACATTTATTTAATACAAAAATCAAGTGGTTGAAATGGCACTTGCCTGAGTGATGCTTGGGATAGTATATACACTTGCTAAGTGGTGCTAGGGATAAACTGTTAAGGGGCTAAGGTCAGGAGCATTTCCTGGAGAACACATCAGCAGCCCCAAAGCCTGCTGTTTCTCAGACTCACTGCCTCAAAAGCCTGCTGCGTTTGGGCCTCTACTGCATGAATATAATCCCAGCATTTGGGAAGCTGAAGCAGGTGGATTGCTATAGGTGCAAATAAAGCCTGTGCTACTTATTGAATTCAAGGCTAGGCTGAATTGCAAAAATCCATGGAAGGTGGAGCAAGGGAGTGGCACCCTGCCAAGAAAATGTTATAAAAATATCTTTTTAACCAATACAGACAACATCCCTATTCGGCTGCAACAGAGAGCTCTCTCTGAAGTTTAGCAACAAACATGCTTGGATTGCTGACTTTGGGTCCCTTCTTTCCCACTCACTAATCACCATCAGCCTGGGAAACTTCTTTAGTATAGAGTTTCTATTCTCAAGTAGCCAGATGTTTTTACCCAGGCCTGAAAGCACACATGGTGTACAGCTGTCAGACAGCTGTCTTTTTTGAAGTTCTTTAAAATTTTCAGCATCTATCTAGTAAATGAAAAGAATTTTCCTAAAGGTTGAGGCAAAAAGGAAATAGAGGTATGGCATTAAAATTTAGTTTAAAAGTTTGAAAATACTAAAGAAGTTATTTGTAGCCTCAAGTAGGCTATCACTTTCTAATATTTATTTTGCTTTTTTCCTTTCCTCCTACAATAAATATTTATGCTGCTGCTAGTCCTGTACTAGTTGCTGGGGGATTAAAGAGTGAATTAAATAGACTTTGCTCTTTAGAACTTCACAGTTTATTAGAGGAGATAATTATGAAAATAAATATCTATAATACAGTACACAGCATTCCACAGTAGCAAACAACGTTGTGTAGCACCGAAGCAAAGACAGAATGGCTAGCTATGCCTGGGCTGCCAAAGGGTCCCTAAAGCAAACATTTGTGAGATGAATCTTCAAGAAAATAAAGAGGGAAGTTTGTCTGGGGGAGCGATAAACTCGGTAAGAGCAATCGCATATTCAAAGGCACAGAGACCTAAATCACCACAATCTACTTTGTAGTTCAAGATGCAACATAATCTTATTTCAGAGAAACACAGAAGGAAAGACACAGGTGTCCCTGGCAGGGGTGAGACCAAGAGAATGCAACAAGAGGTCAGCAGAAAGGTTTACAAAGGCAGCCACTGTCAACAGAAGAGGGGAATAATTAATACATAAAAGGATTACTTAATGGTGCTCTGAGGGTGAAATTGAGGTCTTTGAAACCATCATTTAATACTATTAACAATATGCACAGCTGTGTCATTTGTGTTAACAGCACTCAGCCACTGTAAGAGGAACACACAGTACCCTAATTTGGAGAATAGAACCATTAGAAACTAAAAATGAATCTTAATTAGAAATATACTGAATATAGCTCGAGTCACATAATAATTCCAAAAATATATCTTTAAGACATCTCACCACCTTGTTCAATCTTTGATTTACACAAGACACATTAAAAAAATTCTGTTGGATGAATACATTTACAGATGAAAGAGCTGATGCACAGAGTAAATGTTTTTCACAAGATAGTGCAAATAATCTCTGGTACAGAATATAAGTCCATTGATGCAGGCCAGAGCTTTCTGCTTCTGTAGGGCATTATTTGGCTTTATTTCAGGATAGATAAGAAATCTTTACAATAAAATTATATACTTCCAAAATTAAACATAACATCAAACTTGTGAAAAACAGCATCACACAGTGGAAAGGAAATGGATATCACTGCTATATCTTCATTTTCAACATAATACAAAAAGGAGGCTGATAAGAAATCCAATGTGATATATATTGATACTTCATAACTCTACTACATTAAAAAAAGAAAATTGGTATGTTTTCTTTCTAGCCCTCTTATGCAGCTAGCCAACTTCTACTTTGCCTCCCACTGGTAGAAATGTCGTTCATTTTTAGAGATGAAAATTATAGTAATAACCATAATATCTGACATGTAACTGATGACAGGTATCAAGCCAAACTCCTCTATCTTCTTATAATTTTGGTTCCACATAAGGGCAAACTGGACATTTGTGAGCCCATGGTGCTGACTTCAAGTTCAAACCCTGCAATCCACAGCTAGCATAGGAAACATTACCTTGGCCCCACTGCCTAACCATAAAAAAATAACCAAAGTTACTTAAACCTCCTCTACTCAACTCATTTCAACATGATTTGGAAGCTGTCTTAGTTACTATCCCAATGCTGGGACAAAATACCCAACACACACAAGTTAAAGGAGGATAGGTTTATGTTCACTTATAGGTTGTAGAGATTTTAGTCCACAGATGGCTGGCTCCAATGCAAGGTGGCCTGACAGAGGGGTATCATAGAGGAGAAACAGTTGATACCATGGCAGGCAAGAAGTGCGATCAAGGAAGGAGGGATGTTATCTGTCCATCTGTCCCTCTGTCTGTCTTTCTGTCTAGTTACTTACCTAACCTCTCTAAGCGATGCCCACAATGACCTGCCTCTCCTCACCAGGCTTCCCTTCCTAGCTTCACATTGAGTTACTAATGAATCAGTGCACTAAATCCAGTATCCCACAGCCATGATCTACTTATCTCCCCAAAGCCTCACCTATGAACCCATGAGGCTTGCGGGGGACATCAATAGATAAGCCATAATATGAACCATCCCTGCTCACCTCATAATCTCATTATGTCAGTAATGAATTTTGGCTTTTTTAGTGCAGGTATTAGTCTTGACATCTAAACTATATTTTGGCTAGGGGAATCAATGTTACTCTGCTATGAAGCAGCTAAAAGATAACTAGCATTGTAGTAAAATTTAAGGGTGAAAACTATCATTATCTATGAGTCTTTTTTCTCTTCCTTTAGACGTACTTCCTGGCTGCTGTCTGCAAGCCAAAATGTACCTGATGGTGAGCTTGCAGTGAATTGTGCTATCCCCCATTGTATTTGCTAGTTTCTACTATGATTCTAAAATATATTTCACTTATTTAATTGAGAAGTATTGGTTACTGATATTTAGAAACAGCAACATGAGTTTGAGGCCCTCATTCACACAGTTCCTATACTGTGCATATTGTGTTAGGCAGCTATGACTGTTTCAGAATAAAGCATGAGTCTTAACTTTAATATAAATCATTATTCATGGAAGGCATATTGAGATTACCTTTACCCTATGAATATTGCTTCTATGGCTTAGTGAGGCATTTGTTCCCATTCAATAGAGTGCTCAAGGGAAAGGGTATATTCTGTACAATATTTGAGCCCATTGGATGGTTGGTTACGTGAATAATAATCATGATGTACCACACTGAAGTTCACATTTGCTTTTTATCCTGCTTAAGCCACAAAAACACCTGGATTCCTCAGGGTAATACAGAAACAACCATAATACCAAGTAGTGCAGACCTTATATAAGGGGGCCCTCAATCCTCTACCCTCTTAAAGGTCCAAAGGAAAACATTATTTTTTCTAGATAACTGAAAAAAAGCTTAACAAATACAATGGGTTCAAATGAGTAGTGTGGCTTGTCAACATGCCAAGCAGTTAAATCAAACCTGAGGCAAGCCCAGGGACCTCAAACTCAATAACTAATAATCGCCATAGTGAGATCTTTAACTCTGATTCTGAACTGGAACACTGTTTCAGAAGAAACTTATGACAAGAGTACAGAGAAATCCCTACCTCTGAAGTATACTCAAATCCCAGCACATGGGAGGCTGAAAACAGGAGTATCACTATAAGTCAGATCTACGTAGTAAGAGCCTGTACTAAATACATTAAGAAAAAAATGAGAGAGACCAGTGAGATAGCTCAGTAGAATAAGTGCTTGCCTGGCAAGCACAAGGGCCTGAATTCAATCCCCAGTTCCACAAAAAAAAAAACAAAAATCCAAAATCACAAAAGCAAAAAATACTTTGATATGGAGTGAGGAAACAAAGGTAAAGCAGAAATCTATAATTGTATCCCAATTAGAAGTCCAAATTTTATAAAGCAATAAATGTGCTAGAAAGGTAAAAGGATTTTATTTGCATTTATATTTCATCAACATAGTTTTAAATTAATTTTACCTCTACTGAGATACACAAATTAACAAATCTTCATAGCTTTAATTGATAATACCAAAGCTCTAAGTGCCATTATAACTGGGAATGTCAATAAATTTAAACACTATACCTCCCCCACTGTATTCTTAAAGGAGTCATCTGAGATAAAAACAAAGCATAGATAGACTTTGTCTTAATAATTAACAGCTACTAGGGCTGAAGAGATGGCTCAGTGGAATAAGTGCTTCCCTGGCTAGCACAAGCACCTGAGTTCAATCCCCAGTTCTGCCAAAAAAAGAGAAATTAACAGCTATCTTGCCTAAATTCCTCTTCATCCTAGCAAGATATCCCATAATGAGCCTTGATGTTTTCACCCAAAGAGTAATAATTCATAGCAATATTAAACATTGTGCACTTACAATAAGCTAAATAAATGGTACTTTATGGCTCTTCCCCCATCCTGTTAAAATAATGTATAATGCACAAGATTAATTTTTAAAAGATATAAAAGAATTAAGATTCAATAGATAAGACTGTTTGAAGGAAGGGGCTACTGTTCTTTTTTTTTTTTTTTTTTTTTTTTTTTTTTTTTTTTTTTTTT
>PVKA01051677.1:0-12143 GCA_004027165.1 Ctenomys sociabilis | reverse complement strand
GAAAGCCAGGTTTTCCAGTACCATTTGTTAAAGAGGCTATCTTTCTTCCAGTGAGCTTGTTTAGCCCCTTTGTCAAAGATCAGATGGCTGAATGTGATTGTAGATGCCTCTGCGACGTCTAATCTATTCCACTCATTCTCAGGTCTATTTTGATGCCAATACCATGTTGATTTTATCACAGTGGCTTTGTAGTATAATTTCAAGTTAGGAATTGTGATGTTTCTTGCCTTGTCTTTATTGGCCAAGATTGCCTTTGCTATTCTAGGTTGTTTGTGGTTCCACATAAATTTTAGGAATGATTTTTCTACGTCTGGGAGGTATGTTGGTGGCAGTTTGAAAGGGATTGCATTAAATCTGTACAGCAATTTTGGTAGTATGGCCATCTTCATGATGTTGGTTCTTCCTATCCAGGAGTGTGGAATATCTTTCCATTTTCTGAAATCCTCTACAATCTCTTTTCTTAGGATGTTGTAATTTTCTGTGAAAAGATCTTTGACTTCCTTGGTTAAGTGAATCCCAAGGTATTTTATTTTCTGCGGTCCTATTGTAAAAGGTATTGGTTCTATTGTTTCCCTTTCAGTGTGCTTGTTATCTGTGTAGAGGAATGCTATTGACTTTTGAATAATGACTTTGTATTCCGCTATGCTACTGAATTTCTGTATCAGTTCTAGTAGTTTCTTAGTAGAATTTTTGGGGTCTTCCAAGTAAAGTATCATGTCATTTGCAAATAGTGAAAATTTAACTTCTTCTTTACCTATTCTTATTCCCTTTATTTCTCCCTCTTTTCTAATGGCTGTTGCTAAAGATTCCAAGACTATATTGAATAGGAGAGGAAATAAAGGACATCCTTGTCTTGTACCTGATTTAAGAGCAAAAGATTTTAGTTTTTCCCCATTTAGGATTGTATTGGCTTTTGGGTTGTCATAGATGGCTTTCATCAAGTTAATGTAGAGTCCATCTATTCCAATTTTCTGTAGGACCTTGAACATGAATGAGTGTTGGACTTTGTCAAAGCTTTCTTTGCATCAATTGAGATGATCATGTGGTTTTTAGATTTCAGTCTTTTAATATAGTGTATTATGTTTATAGATTTTGAAATATTGAACCATCCTTGCATTCCTGGGATGAATCCTACATGGATTCATCCCAGGAATTCATCATGTTGTATGATATTCTTGATGATTTTCTGTATTCTATTTGCCAGGATTTTGTTGAGTATTTTTGCATCTATGTTCATGAGGGAGATTGGCCTGTAGTTCTCCTTTTTGGTTGTGTCTTTCCCCAGTTTTGGAATCAGTATTATTCTTGCCTCCAGAAATGATCTCAGGAGGACTTTTTTCCTTTTAAACTTAATTGAAGAGCTTGTAGACTGTGGGGATTATATCTTCTATAAATTTCTTGTAGAATTCAGCTGTGAATCCATCAGCACCTGGACTTTTCTTTGTCAGTAGGCTTTTTATTACGTTTTGTATTTCGTTGGCTGTTGTTGGCTTATGGAGAGTTGTTATATCTTCTTGGTTCAGTGTTGGTAATTTGTACCTTTCGATGAATCTGTCCATTTCTTCTGTGTCTTCTCTTCTATTCTGTGAGTGTAAAGATTCTTGAAGTAACTATTGATAATCTTCTGAATTTCCTGTGTCTTTGCTGATTTCCCACTTTTTATTCCTTATTCCATGTACTTGAATTTTTTTCTTGCCTCTTTTTGCTGAGGTTGGCTAGAGGCTTATCAACTTTACTTAGTCTTTCAAAGAGTCAACTTTTTGATTTGTGGATTCTTTGAACTGTTTTCTTCATGTCAATTGAATTAATTTCTGCTCTAATCTTTATGATTTCTTCCCGTCTTTGCACTCTGGGTTTCATTTACTCTTCTTTTTCTAGTTATCAGAGGTGCAACATTAGGGTGCTAATTTGTTCCCTTTCTGTTTTCCTAATGTGTGAGTTCATAGCTATGATTTTCCCTCTAAGAACTGCTTTCATCACATCCCATAAATTCCGGTAAATTGTGCTTGAATTTTCATTGAATTGTAGATATTGTTGAATTTCTTCTGCCACCCGTTGATTGCTGAGTAGGGTCTTGTTTAGTTTCCCTGAATTTAGTGGGTTTTTCTCATTTCTTTTGTCATTTAGTTCCGTTTCATTACACTGGTCAGATAATATGCATGAGATAATTTCTATTTTCTTGCATATACTTAGGCATGACCTCTGGATTAGTATGTGATCTATTTTGGAAAATGACCCGTGTGCAGCTGAAAAAAATGTTTATTCAGCTGTGGTTGGGTGGAACACTCTGTATATGTCCACCAGGTCCATTTGTTCCAAGCTCTGGTTCAGTTCTGCTACTTCCTTGCTAATTTTTTGTCTGGTTGGTCTATCTTTTTGAGATAAGGTTGTCTGTTAAGATTGTGTTCTTAGACATTAAGTTTTTCATGTCCCTTATTATTTGTCTTACATAGTTGGGTGCTCCAGTGTTTGGTGCATAGATATTTATGAGTGTTACTTCTTGTTCTTGAATTTTTCCCCTGACCAATATATAGTGGCCTTCTTTGTGTCATTTGATCATTCTTGGTTTGATGTTGAGACTGTCTGAGAACAAAATTGCTACTCCTGCTTTTTTCTGAGGTGCTGGGGCATGCAGTATTATTTTCCATCCTTTGACTTTGAGCCTATGAATGTCATTTTAAGTTAAGTGTGTTTCTTGTACACAGCATATTATTGGATTTTGTTTCCTAAACCACTGTGCCAGTCTATTTCTCTTAACTGGAGAATTGAGTCTGTTTATGTTGATGGTTATAATTGAAATTTGTTGACTTATGTTTGTCATGATATTTACCTGGTATTGTTTACTCCTTTGTATCCTGGGTTTAATTTTCTGTCCTGTTTAGTGACTTCTTTCCATTTTCATTCATGGAGTTCTGGTCATTGTGGTCTCTCTCTAGAACATCTTTCAGCAGCCTGTGAAGGGATCACTTTGTCATCATGAAATTCTTTAGTTGTTCTTTGTCATGGAAATATTTCACTTCTCCATGAAACTTGAGAGTTTTGCAAGGTATAATAGTCTGGGCTGGAATTTGTTTTGATGCAGGACTTGAAGAACTCTACTCCATGCTCTCCTTGCTTTCATGATTTGTGTAAAGAAGTCGACTGTAATTCTGATGGGTTTTTCTTTGAATGTGATCTGCTTCTTTTGCCTAGCAGCTTTCAGTATATTGTTTTTGTGTTGGATTTCTGGGATCTTGACTACTATATGTCTCGGTGTGCTTTTACTCGGGTTGAAGTTATTTGGTGTTCTGTATTCTTTGGTTACCTGAATGTTGGATTGTTTCCTCATATTTGGGGAGTTTTCTGCAGTTACTTCTTCCCAAATTCTTTTTATGTCATTTGTATTGACTCCTTCATTCTCGTTGATACCAATTATTCTCACATTGTTCATCCTGGCGTCATCTTGCAGGTGATGGATTATTTTTTCTTGCATTCTCATTGTTTTTAAGAGATCCTTTATCATCATTTCACTAGCCACACAGGCATCCTCAAGATCTGAAACTCTGTCTTTGCTTTCACTCAAATGGTTTTGTAGACTCGTGATTGATACTTTTAGTTCTTCTATATCACTTTGACTCTGTTTCATGCATTCTATTTCTTGTCTGTATTGCTCATTCAAGGAATCCATCCTATTTCTGATCTCCTCAATTTTTTTTATCCATGTCTTCTTTACAGGTAGTTATTAATTCTTTCTCTGCAGTGTTTCTTCCATGTTGGGTTTCCTCTGTATATTTCCAGACTTGTTTTTGTATTTCAGATACTATGATTTCAAAGAATTCTTTTTTTTTCAAAGAATTATTTTTTGATTTCAGAAACTATTTCTGCTTTTAGTTCCTCATGACCTTTCTGCTGTTGTTTCTTTGCTTCAGATGCTGTTAATTCATTTTGAGCTGAACTAGTGCTCTGTGCACTTATTCTGGGTGGGCATTTTTTTTCCACCTGATGTTTCTGGACTTGATTCTTTATTTCAGATACTATGTATTCATATATTTCTTTTTTTATTGGAGGAATTAATTCTCATCTGATTTCCTCTATATCTTTCTGCTGTTGTTCCTTTGCTGCTGTGTCTGTTAATTAGTTCATTTCAGCTGAGCTAGTGTCCTCTGCACTTTCTTGTGGACTTGAGGCCTGAGATTGCATTTTTCTCCTGGTCCTTGTCATTTTGTATAGCACTGACCTTTGCCCTTTGGTGTAGAGCTTTGGTGCTGCTATAACCTTGGTGTGTAATGAGATTTGGGTGCCAGTCTATTAAGTTTGAGTTTATCCTGTCAGTTATGCCTGTCCTGTATCTAGCTCTTGTGTTCAGTTCCTTTTTGCTGCAGCTTCTGCGGTTCCCCTTCTGTTGGTTCCCTGTTCAGGCGAGCATGAACCGAATTGGAATGCAGAGCAAGTAATGAAAATTCCCACCGTCTTGTCTGGCTTTGGGGCGAGGATCCTGAAAATTGCCAGAGTCAGCCCTCCTGTGGCAGGCAGGTTGCTCTCTAGGTGGGTGTGCCTGGGCTTTGGTGGGTCTGTTGGGCTCCTGAAAAGATAACGGATGATCTTATTCACCGGGTAGGCTGTACTGGGTGAGTACTTTGGGAAAAAATAATCCATCACCTGCAAGATGACGCCAGGATGAACAATGTGAGAATAATTGGTATCAACGAGAATGAAGGAGTCAATACAAATGACATAAAAAGAATTTGGGGAGAAGTAACTGCAGAAAACTTCCCAACCTGTGCTACGTCCGGGTCTAGAGGCCAGAACCCAAGAGGGCTAGGAAAGGTCCCTCTGGCGCAGCAGCCCTGGAGCCCTCATTCACAGGCCAGGAATCTCTGGTTTTCGGGCTATGGGGTGGGACCTGGGATTGCTGAGAAATGTCCCTCTGGCATGCCATGCTTGCAGTTCTCACTCCAGGCAGACCTATACTGGGTCTGGTTCCATGGAGTGGACTGGCAATTGCTGGGAAATGTTTTGGGGGGGCCAGGGAATCCCTGGGAAATGTCTCTCCAGCTTGGCTTTCTACACTCACTGAACTTTGATGCCCAGGGTATCGGGGAAATTCCCACTCGTTCAACGGGCTTTAGGGCAGGGGATATGGGGAGGTGTTGGTGAGTGGGTCCTGAGGTTTCAGGCCAGTCACTGGCTTGGAGGGCTTGGGTGCAGGGATCCGGGTAATGCGCGTGGGAAGAAGCCAATGGCTCTCCCTCAGACTCACCACCCACTTACTGATCTAGGAAGCCTGGTGAGTCGTTCAAATTCCCACTCACTGGGAGAGCTTGAGGCGGGATCCAGGAGGCCACTGGAGTCAGCAGCTGTCTCAGGCCAGTCTCTCGGGTTGGGCAGCGTGGGCGGGACCAAGGAGACTGCTGGAGTCAGCGGCGCTGTCTCGGGCTGGTCTCTGGGGCTCTATGCCATTCTTTTGCTTAGATTTATCTATATATTTACTTTTTCCATTGTTTTCTGTGTATGTTTTTTTCTGCCTGTGACTATATTCTCTCTGTCAAAAACTCTTTGATTACTCTATGTGCATAATTTGGGGCACAATTATTTGAGTTCTTTTTACTGGTTTTAGTTTTTATTTCTGGAAACTATTCTTTCCAACTGAAGAACTTTAGATTGGAACTTGTCTCTCTCTTTTTTTTAAAACACTTAGAAAACCTTATTAAGCTAGGCATGGTGGTGCAAACCTGTAATTCAAGCACTTGGGAGGCTGAGGCAAAAGAATCACGGGGAGTTCAAGGCCAGCCTGAACTGTACAGTAAAAAGGCTACTTCAAAAATAGCTAAACAAATGAGTACCTCATTGTCATATGTGTGCCAATGATTCTTTTCAAAAGTCACTTGTCAGTCTTACTTTTTTCTTTCATAAATAGCATATCTCTTATTCTGTTTTTAAGATTTTCCTTTCTTTATTTAGTGTAACTATATTGTACCACAGGCCAACCTATAGCTACGAGAATTCTTAGGGGAAAAGAAAAACACAGCCAAACTGGAGAATAATCTTGTTTTAATGAGGCATCAAGTGCTTTTAAGACTGTGGTTTTGGCCAGCCATGGTGGCACACACACCTGAAATCCTAGTAGTTCAGAAGCTGAGGCAGGAGCATTTCTGAATTCGAGGCCAGCTTGGGCTGCATAGCAAGTTCAAGGCCAGTGTGAACTACAGAGTGAATAGTCTCAGAAAACCTGTGTCCTTCTAACTCTATAGTGCATAGTCTAGTTCTACTCTCTGCTAATTCCTCGAATTTTATTTCCAAGGATGGCAAATGAAAACTCAGAGTGATCCACATACAGCCTGTCTTTCTTAAGAGGTCCTGAACTTTATTAAAAAAGTAAAAAATAAAAACCAAAACAGAAACTCAAACAACAAAAACCCAATTCTCCAACATTGCAAAGTTACTAAAATCTCTAAACTTGACAGCTTCTACTTCCTGCTAAGTATCTCCTGGCTAAGCAGATTAAGAATCACCGATTAATTCATGAGAGAAAGCTTCATTCTGTGAGGTGCATGTGCCCCTGTGTCTTTTCTTCTAGCATCCCAGCTCCTGGGTATCTTGGCAGCCTTGAAATGCATTGTTTTCTTGCTGGATTTTGCAAGAAAGTGTCGTCACAGTTCAGTCAGTGTCATCACAGCCTCTTCTTTCTCACTTTCTTTTCTTCTTTGCCTATATCCATTGCAAAGTGGCAAAAGCCTGGGGTCACCTGTTTTTACTCTCCTTAGAGTCCTGGCTACTTTTATATTTCTCTGTTGCCTTCAAACTTTTTCTATTATTATTATAATTTTATTTTATTTTGAAGATTAAAAACAAAAACAAGAATAAAAGTCAGAAACAAAGACAAAAAAGGGTAACATACAATAATACATGTGTTACAGATTTTCAAAATAAGAATAGCTGATTAATACTACTTCAAAAATAGCTATTTATCAGCTAATTAGTGTTTAATATAGTGCTGGGGAGATAGCTCATTAGAATAAATGCTTGCCTGGCAAGTGCAAGGGCCTGAGTTCAATCCCCAGATCCAAAAAAAAAAAAAAAAAAAAAAAAAACAATGTATGATATATTGTCTATTTTTATTGTCAAATCTGTTGCTCAGATTAGCAGCTATAATTACGTAAGACTGGACATATTATTGAATAATACTGCTTGCTTTCAAGACATCTTAACTTTTTGTTCTTGTTTCTCTTTTTTATTTTTCTTTTCAAAATTCTTTTTAAAGGATCTACAGAATAATGTACAGGACTACAAGACAAACCCTGAGGGGACTTCACTGACCACATAAGAAACATAAAGTACATGTGTTGGCATATAAGTCTTGCTCTATCTAAGTCTTAACCATCCAGCAGAAAGGTTTAAAAATTAAGTATTTATTGTAGGGCCATAATATTAAGCTGAGCTGTGAATGGCCATGGTTGACAACTTCTTTGAATAACTCACTATTGTTGTGGAATGGTGGACTGTGTTGGATTGTGTTGTTGAGTTCAAGCACCTAAGTTAGTTGAATGACAATGGACTGCCCATCTTTGACAAGTATAGACAAAGGAAGGAGTATAGAAAGGAAAAATCATGATGTGTGTGTATAGACAGTACAGTTGGGGTAGATAACGCTCTACATAATCCTATGAGAGGCAAGATTTGTACTAACGGTGCTTGGATAGGATATTATGTTGGCTTCCAGTACTATAGACATCCACCTGGAAATAACAAGGTAGAATGTATTAATTATTGAATCTTTTATGTAATTCAGGTATAAAAAATAAGACACACAAACAGCTACACTCTATTTAATGATAAGAGACATATGGTATAATAATGTCGTAAGTATAATATCATGTATGCACCTTCTCTGCTACCAAAACATTATGAAAACAGTTTGCAATGTATTAATTTATCAAATCCATCTTGTCACGGTATCTTAAAATGTATCATTGATATTTGTACTTCAATAAAAGAAAAATTAAAAAAAATCTTTTTAAATCCAGTTATTCTAATTTTTCTCAGTGGGAAACTTGGTTTGCTGTAATATAATGTTCAAATGCCAAACTGGAATACATTTTTCTTTTATTTTTTTCTTAGCTATATAGTATACCATTGTATAAATATTCTGAATCATCACATTTAAATTTGCATTTATGAAAAAAAATTACACTTATGGGGTTAGCCAGGTAGCTCAGTAGACTAAAGGGCCTGCTTAGGCAGGCACAGGGACCAGAGTGCGATCCCTGAGCATGGTGCCAGACTCGTCCCTGGGTTGCACTGAGACTACAACTGAGACTGGGCCTGGGGAACACTGCCTGTAATTCCAGCATTTGGGAGGCTGAAAACAGGATCACTATGAGTCTGACTGCATTGAGACCCTGTAGACCCTGTAATAAATATGTAACAATAACAACAAAGTTACACTTACCAGTATTCAGGTTGCTTTCAATATATTGCAAACTATAAAACAGTGAATAACATTATATGAGTGTTACTTCACACATATGCAAATATGTCATTTAAATTCCTAGAACTCAATTGCTTGATCAAAGGGAACGTACATTTGTGTTTTGACTTATATTGCAATATTGTCTTCTAGAGAATTTCTACATATTCATGCTCTAAATATTGTATGAACATGCCTATTTTCCTATTGCCTTACAATGCAATGTACTACTTTAATTTTGATATTTCCAATTTGGTAGCTAAAATTGGCATTTTATTATAGTTTTAAGTTACATTATTCTTCTTTTGTGAGACTGAACATCTTTCATATGGTCAAAGCCTCAAGTTAGCACACTCCTGTGCAGATTCGTTATAGGTGATCAACATTTCTCAGAGTAGATTTCTCAAAATTGACAGGGAATTTTTGAAAACAAAACTATATCTTATATTTCCTCTTTTTGGAATTTCACAATAAAAGACTCCAAGTAGAAAAAAACTCATTTCACAGCTTCTATTACATATATAATTTATTATACATAAATTAATTATAATTACAATTGAATGATATTAACCACTCTTACAATCTTAGGTAGCTACCACTGCCATTTATGTCCATCTTCAGCAATAAACTTGTGGCCATAAAACAGTAGCTTCCTCTTTTCTTTAGCATCTCATCACCTAGTAACCTCTTCAATTCTTTGTCTCTGTTAACTTGTCTAGATTCTTCATGCAAGAGAAAAGATTTGGGTCTCTGGTTTTATTTCTTTTTGATATATGTAGAGATAATACCTAGAACTGGAATTGGTGAGCTATATAGTTTTTTTGTTTAATCATTTAAGAAATTGCCAACTGACTTTCCACAAGAGCTGAACCATTTTATATTCTCTCTCTCCCTCTTTTTTTTGTATTTTTTTGGGAAGGATTTACTGGGCATTCAGGGTCTCACTACAAGATCGGACTCATAGTGATCCGCCTGCTTACAGCCTCCCAAGAGCTGGGATTACAGGCACATGCCCCCACACCCAGTTTCAATTGCAGTCTCAGCACACCCCAGGGGTGAGGGAGGGGTCAGTATGGCAGGCCCAGGATTGCACCCCCAACCCCTGTGCCTGCTTGCAGGTGCTCTAATTTGCTGAGTTATTTGGCTGGCTTCCAGTTTATATTCTCAACAACAAACATAATGACTCCAATTTCTCCATATTTATGCTCACACTTGTCAGCTTGTCACATTCCTTTTTAAATTTTTATTATACCTTTGTGAATGGGAAGGAAAGGCATTTCATTGTGGTTTGCTTTATAGTTCTCTAATGATTTATACTATTAAAAAACTTTTAATGTGTTTAGTGAGTCATCAGATATCTTATTTAGAGAATAGTTTATTCAAGTCCTTTGCTTCTTTTCCTGTTGATATTTGCCCTTTGTTGTTATTCTTTTTGTAAGGTACTCTTTATGTACTCTACATGCTTGATCCATCTGAAATTCAGATCTATAAATATTTTATCATGTTTAGTAAATATTTTATATTCTTGATATCTTTGGATGCATAAAACTTCTCAATTTTCATGTAGTCAAAATTATCCATGTTTGCTTTGGTTGTCTGTGTTTTGGGTATCAAATCTATGATGTTGCTACAAAACTCAATGTTATGGGGTCAGCAAGATGACTCAGTAGAATAGCACTTCCTTGGCAAGTGCAAGAGCCTGAATTCAATCCCTGGTTCTGCAAAAAACAAAAACAAAAACAAAAACATCTCAATGTTATGAAAATTTTTCTAATGTTGCCTTTTAGTACTTTTATCCATTCTGTTTAGGCTTTTGGTGTATTTCCTGTTAATTTTTGCATATGGTGAATATACACATCTGTATAGCTCCCGTGTGTGGCTACTTAGTTTTCATGGCATTGTGTGTTGAAAAGACTGTCCCTTGCCCACTTGAATGGTCTTGAGCCCTCTAGTCTATTCACTTGGTCTATATTTACATGGCACCCCCAAGCCATATTGTTTTAATCATTGTATATTTTGATAAATTTAGAAGGGAGGAGATATGCATTCTCCAGCTTCTTTCTTTTCTTTTAAGAAAGTTTTCACTATTTTGAGTCCCTATAAATCCTAAATGAATTAGAGAGTGAAATTTTCCTCTTATAACAAAAGTAAGATTGTTAGATTTTGAGAAGGGTTTGGTGCAATTGCTAAGTCTATATTCTCATTGGCATTATTGACATCTTAATATGAAGATGTCAATAATGTATAGGACTTCCTATACATTAAAAGAGGATGTTATATCTTCTTTAACTTATTTCACCAATTTCTCTTAGCTCATAGTTCTTTTACATCCTTGCTTAGATGATTTCTAATTATTTAACAATTTTAGTTATTATTATAAATGGAATGGTTTACCTAATTTTCCTCTGGGGTTGTACATTGTTGAGGTGTAGAAACACAATATTTTTTGTGATAACCTTGTACCCTAACACTGTTATATTTGTTTATTAGCTCTAATAGCTTCCTGCTGGGTTTTATGGAATATTTTACATAGTAAATCATGCCATTTTAAGTAAAGCCAGTGCTTCCTCTTCCTTTTCAGTGTGGGTGGGATTTATTTGTTATTTATTTACCTTTTCTAACATCTCTGCTTGGAACTTCCAGTATAATACAGAATTGTGGTGGTGAAGCAGGGTATCCTTATCTTGATCCTGATTATGAGAAAGGTTATCAGAGTTTACATTTGCATATGGATTAATTTAGTTTCAACTCAAAGTCTTCCAAATTTATTTGGGTGAAGGGTAACTTATTCCTATTGCCCAACATTTATAAGCTAGGTACATGAGACAGCGAAATAGCTCAGCAGATTAAAGTGCCTACAAGCAGGCACGGGGCCCCGGGGTTCAATTCCGGGACCTTCCATGCTGGCCCCACCTCCAGGGGTGCACTAAAACAGCAATTGAGACTGGGTGTGGTGGTGCACTCCTATAAGCCTAGCTCATGGGAGGCTGTAAACAGGTGGATCACTATGAGTTTGATCCAGTAGTGAGACCCTGAATATCCTGTAGAGCCTTCCCTAAAAGACAACAATATGTAATATATTTATTATTTTAACTGTCTTACTAACCTGTTTTGAAACTGTCTCATTGCTATTTCTTTCTAAATAAAATTAATTTTTAAAAAATACAAAAAAAAATAAAGAACAAGCTAAGCATATGATTTGGACACCTGGACTTACATTATCTGGCAATTAGAATAAACATTCTATATGCACAGGAACACATGGTGCTCAGATTTTAATTTGCAGTTCTGATAGTTGGACTCTATTACTTAAAAGTGTATATTTAGGGGGGCCGGGGAGATGGCTCAGTGGAATAAGCGCTTCCCTGGCAAGTGCAAGGGTCTGAGTTCAATCCCCGGTTCCGCAAAAAAAAAAAAAAAAAAAAAAAAAAGTGTATATTTAAACTTTCAATTTTTGTATGACACGTGTACATATTTATGGGTACATTCAGGCATCTCAATATATACCTGTGATGTGTGCTGATCACATCAGAGTAACTGACATTCCCTCACCTCAAACATGCACCATTTCTTTGCATTGGTAATAGTGAAAATTTTTTACACTAGCTATTTTGAAACATAGAACTTGTGGCCCATCACAGCTGTGTCCTGTATTATAGAATATTGGAAGTCATTCTTCTATTCTAGCTGTCTCTCT
>PVKA01051676.1:0-12067 GCA_004027165.1 Ctenomys sociabilis | reverse complement strand
CAGGTGAGCTCCAAATTTTCTGAGCAAGGAGATTGTGGAGCCACAGAGGAAAGAGATTGAAGTTCTATAGTGTGCTTGGGGAGAGTCACATGAAGAGAAAACTTTCTCTCAGGCTCTCACAGAGAGCAATCTGGTCAAGCATTGGCCGTGACTCATCCACATGGATGACACAGACAAAGGAACTACAGAATAATGTACAAGACTACAAGATAAATCCTGAGAAGACTTCAATGACCACATAGGAAATATAAAGTTCATGTGTTGGTATATAAGTTTTGACCTACCTAGGTCTTAACCATCCATCAGAAAAGTATAAAAGTGTAAAAATGAAGTATACATCGTGAGCCCATAATATTAAGCTGAGCTGTAAATGGATATGGTCGACAATTTCTTTGAATAACTCCCTATGGTTGCAGAATGCTGGGCTGTGTTGGATTGTGGTGTCAAGTTCGAGCACCTAAGGTAGTTGAATGTCAACGGAGTGCCCACTTTTGACAGGTGTAGACAAAGGAAGGGTTGTAGAAAGAAAAAATCATGATGTGTGTGTATAGACGGTACAGTTGGGATAGATAACGCTGTGCTTCTACATAATTCTATGAGAGGCAAGAACTGCACTAATGGTGGTTGGACAAGATATTATGTCGGCTTTTAGTGCTATGGTCATCCACTAGGTAAATAATTATTGAATTTTTGATATAACTCATCTATAAAAAAACCTGTAAATATAATATCATGTATGCACCTTGTACAATACCAAAACGTTATGAAAACAGTTTGCAATGTATTGATTCATCAACTCTGTATGGTTAAGGTGTTTTGAAACTGTCTGATTGACATTTGTATTTTAATGAAATAAAAAGAAATGGAAAAAAAAAAGAAAGGCTCTTCTAAGGCATTCTTAAAAGTATGTAAGGCTGAAGACTATTTAAAAATTGCTCCTGTATTATTCATAGAGTACCTGAATTATCCCTGAACTTCCTCCAGGGCAGACAATTCAAGTCCATTAAAACTGACAGAGCTAATCAGAGCCCTACCTAATCTTTCTTTTTTTCTCTCTCTGTCTGCGTCCCTATCTCCTTTTGTCAGTTTCGTCTAGTACAGAAAAATAACTAGAAATAGTGACCCCCTTCTTCCCCTCCAAGAATTATTCATATCTCTACAGAGTTTCAAACATTAGTTCTCTGTCAGAGGAGTGCACAATCAACAGGTACATTTTTCACATCTCAGTGGGGCTCCCAATTTTAAATGGATATCGCAGAGTGAAATCATCCTGTTTCCAACTTCATTTCCTTTCCAGGTTTCAGAAATTTTTGTCTATGTTTCAAGCTTGTGGAAGAAAGCCAAGCAATACACTTTCGGCTCTCTTGAGTAGCAGATATTTCCTTGTCTGCTCAGAAATGATCCTAACTACCATATGGTAGTGTTTTCCTTCAGGGGAGAATGTATTTATAAGCTTATCTATATAGTCAGCTTTACATTTACTTAATTATCAGTATTCCAAGAATCCAGTAACCTGTGACAATGAGTGATTACCTCCTCCACGAAGACTTCCTCTACCAGTCTGATCTTCTTTAAGTCAAAACTTCCTGAAACAATTCATTTTCTCTGCTGAAACTATTATACTCCACACATTATTTAGGTGCATGCTACCTCTTCAAAGGCTTCCAACATTCACTTGACGATATCAAATAAAATCCAATCTGATGCTCTACGAAAAACATTTGAAACAAAAACTAGTGTGTATAGAATTAAAAGACTTGAACATTTAACTTTAGTATTCAGATGTATTCAGAAAAGGTCTCTTATTGTGTTTCTCTCACGATATACAGTCATCTCTGTGGATGCTTATGTCTAACGTGTCTGTACAGCTAAGTGTCGCACGTGTAGCAAAAGCTACCTTTCATGTGTCTTACTCATGGAAGCACATAAACCAGTGTCACCTAGGCAGAGCTAAATCTGTTTTATAAACAATGCCTGTTACACAGTTTGAGCTGACAAGCTAAAATGAAATATAAGGTATAAAAAAATATTCTACCAAACCTATCTAGAATCAACTGCTTGTTAAAACTTATCCTTATATGCTGGTGATTGTGTTCAATGGCAGAGTACTGCCTAACATAATGTAGATATCTCACTTGATTCCTAGCACTGAAAAAAAGTGTCCTTACTTATAAAATATGCAAGAAAGTAAATGGCAAGTCAAGTCATCTTATTTTATATATATTTTTTTATTATTTTCAGTAGGAATTCCAAGGTACATAAGTATAAACGCTATTCATTGATTAATTTATTCAAGCAAATATATGATGACGTTTATTTCCTCAGTTCTTACAGTCATAGGGATGGGTGTGTCATTGTCCTCAAGTCAAGAATACTTTACATTAATATATTTGATGTGTTTAAGAGAGTTGATGTTTGTTCGTTTGCTCGTTTGTTTATTGGCTCTTAAGGCTAAAAACTCAGAAATTTTCCTTTGTGAAAAGGTACTTGAGATTTAACATCAGCCTGAAGAGTAAATCTAAAAGAAAAGGATATCGGATGGTTTGTAGGCAGTGTTTAAGCTGGGTGTATTTTTAAGTAGCTGCATTTCAACTTTTATGAACAAGATCAACAAAACCAATGTGGACATTGTATGTTTTCATAACCTTTGAAAACTATGTTCTGGTTCTTTAAAATAGAGTCACTAATTTTAGAGATTTGAATTTTGAGAACTACTACATATAGATTAGATAGAATCCTAATAGTATTTTTTTCTGTTTCTTTAAAAAATCCATACAGAATTTCAAAACAGGATGATAAGAAATTAATAATGGCTATTATATTGTGCATTGTTCTCTTCAAAGTAGTGGCTCATATTACAAGAAAAGGGATGAGAATTTATCAAACAATTATCCCTAAATGCTTCTTTCAATAAATAGAAATTATTTATATACTATATAGTATATTTTGTATAATACAATATTAGTAGAATTTTATATATATATCCTTCTTAATCCTTCCTCCCATCCCAGTTGTTTGAGAAAATGCCTAATAGCATTTTCTGTACTTAAGAAAAGTTTCAGCCGGGCGTGGTGGTGCATGCTTGTAATCCCAGCACTCGGGAGGCTGAGGCAGGAGGATTGTTGTGAGTTCGAGACCAGCCTGAGCTACAAAGTGAGCTTAAAGCCAGCCTGAACTGCATAGCTAGACCCTGTCTCAAAAAAGACAAAAAAAAAAAAAAAAAAAAAAAAAAGAAAAGTTTCAATTAGCATTGTTCATATTTGTCCCATTCCCATCAATCAAGTAGATTAAACAAGGAGCATCTTGAATTTTTGAAATACTCTATAAAGTTTGCTTCATGTGGTCTGGTTAGAACAGAAACATGAAAGATAAGAAGTGAAATTATGCTCTAGCAACAATGAATTATTACCTCTCTTATGATAATCTCAACTTTACTTTGATTATCTTTTCCTCCTCTATTAAGGGAATCTTAACATTCCTAGTATATTGAAGAATGCCTAGCATATATTGACAATAGGTGTTGAAGGAATTTCAAGTAAATCTAGATGAATACACTGATAAATAAATCAATGATAGCAACAATTTATAGTAATATTGACTATTTGATATCCTAAATATAGGTGACATTCCTAATATTGAATCATATTATCCATTACTCTTTGTCCCAGAGTTTCATGAGGGTTATTTTCAATATATTTCTGTCTTTTCTTATGATGAAAGTATGCTTTTCTTTTTCTCTATTTCAATGCACTCTCTTTAAAGCCTGTAGCTTGTCAGCTATGCATAATTTTTTCTTTTGTTTGTAAAAGTAAGTGTATATTTTCACTTTATTATTTATGAAAACTCATATAGACTTCTGCTAAGAAAAGTTTGTCAGATTTCTTTAAATCTCACTGAATTTTACTGTTTGATATTGTCTCTAAAAGAGCAACTACCTTATCCTGCCAACATATTAGTAGCAATTTCAGATTTGCCCCCCTACACATTCTGCATGATCAGTGATGCTAATAGATGTATTTCAAAAGATATGTGCAACACACTTCTGGATATGATTTTGATACCAGTTCCTTCATTCATGATTCACTTGGTTTATAATATGAATATTACTTTGTAGTTTGAAGTTTCCTTGGATGTCTTCAAATGAAAATGTTGAGAATTTAAGTCAGCCCCCTATTGCATTCTCTCACTGACTATTGAGAAATCAAACTAAGGTTCATACAGTTATAGTATCAATGGCTTAATAAGGCATAAGAGATAAACTATTGTATCATATACAAAAGAAGAACCATTCTGTGTTTGTGTAAAGAGTACAGTTAGGATAAATATGCAGTACTTTTGTGTAATTCTGTGAGAAGAAAGATTTTCACTAATAGTGTTTAGACAGGATATCCTTCTTGTACTATGGATAACCACTAGGAAGATAACAATGTAAAACGTATTAATTATTGAAATTGTACTATAATTCATTTTTTAAAAAAGATAGGTATACATCTACATTCTCTTAATTCATTGATTAGAGACATCTGCTCTAATTATGTTTGTAATAGAATATCATGTATGCACCTTGCACAACAAAAACAATATGCAATGTATTGCTTATTGAATCTGTCCTACTAATTTATTTGAAACTGTCTCATTGCTATTTGTTCTTCAACAAAAGAAAAGAAAAGAAAATCAATTAAGAAAGGAAAAAATAAGAGATAATCTAGTCATTTCTTCCTCTGTGCTCTTAAAGAACTTCCTGGGTTATTAAATCATATCATAATGCATGGAAACGTTTTGTAAGCAGTGTTTTCTGTGTTTATGAACCCTCCGGAAGCATAAAATAGGCTGACAGCTCTATATTCATACATATATTATCTTGATTATTTTACACTCGTTGCTGGCATGAAATATTTGAAACCCAAAATGAAGCAAGGAAAGGTTTATTTAGCTCACAGTTAGTGGAGTTTTCAGTCCATAGTCTGTTGGCTCAAAGGCAGCCCAGAATGTGGCAAGGGCAGCAGTTCATGGAAGCAGAAAACAGCAAAAGGAAAGGACAGAAACAAGGCAGTGGCTTCTAGGAAGCCTCTTTTCCTTTCCTCCATGCTGACTGCAAAGACTGCAGTACTTCTGAGGAAGTAAAACTCTCCATTTTTCTTAGTTCCCTTTTATATCCTTTTTTTGTGCTGAGTCACTCTAAGATGGACCTTCTATACCCTATGGAGGGCCCTTCATGCCCTAGGGAGGGCCCTTCATGCCCTAGCTAGGGGCCTCAATGCTGTAGGGCATGAAATTGTTGAGCTGATTTAGTTAAGCTTTTGACATCTCAAGTTGATACAATGCTCTTGTATTTGAGTACACTCCCCTTTACTAAATTGATCTGTATGTGTCATTGGTGCTAGAACGCTAAGAAAGATGGAAAGGGGAATCAGGAAACTGGAGTTGTTGTGCTTCCATGTTAAGTCAGACTCATCACTGAGGCCCACCTTGTTTAATGATGAGCAAAGCAGTTTATTTAGGAAACTGCCTTGATTCACTAGTTATGTAAGAAAAACATAAAGATGTGTGTGTGCAGAAGTCAAAACACAAATTTATTAATTTACTGTTGCCTCTGTAGTGACCTCCTGCCGCTAATCTGGCAAGCTACTTGTTTTCATTTGTGAAGGTTCCCCTGCCCTCCCTATGTTCAACTGGAAAACAGAGTAGGTACTGCGTTTGCACAAGACTTCAAAGAGAGTGGCCATCATACTAGCTGATATCTATTTGCAAATTTTATGCATACTTTACACCTTTTAGATTAGGATCTTCATATATATGTGTGTATATACATATATATATATATATATATATATATATATATATATATATATATATATATATATATATATATATATATGTATATACACACATATATATGAAGGGGGTATCTCATTGCCAATCCATAAATAGCAGTAGTATTAAAAGCTATGTATTTTATTGAGCACAAGCAGATTGAATCAGATCCTTTTTCTGTCTTATGCTGTTTGTTGATGACTTGTACAGTATTCCTAGAAAATCCTTGAGATAATAAGCTACTTTTTCTCCGTTTATCATCTTGGGTGGACCACTCATCACCAGGAAAACTGAAGGCTTCTCCATTAAGATAGAATATTTCTTTACTTACAAGACTACAATTAGTTTGACTTCTTAAATTTTAAATTAGTAGAATGGCTTTGCATAATATTCTTTGTGAAAATACCAGGTTGTATAAGGGGGGGTCAATAATTTTAACAAATTAAAACACGGGGGAAAGGTGGGCAAAGAGAGTTAAAAAGACCACTATAATTATCCAGAGGCTGTATCCATGTCAGCAATTGGACACACAAGTGTGTTATTTGTGATATTTGACCTGAACAGAACTGTTTCATGTGGGTTTTTGGGATACCTTTATTTTACTATTTTCACAGCAGCAGTTTAGGTGACATTAGTGAAGTGATTAGCCTCAGGCCTGCTTTTATTCATATTGATATCTGGATGGCAGAAATTTGTGGATATTATTGAACTATATACAGCAATTTCCTTTTGTGAAGCTCTCACCTGATCCTTGATAGATATGAATTAAAGCTACATCTTGAGTAGTGCACAAAGACGGATAGCAAGAGAGGTGATCTGTAATTGCTGGCATCACAACACACGTTATTAAATCTGCGTCAATAAGGACATAGCTTGCAATGAATGATGACATTTCTGGTAAGCCAGCATCATCACTTTATTCCTTAGTAATTTAATCGGTGAATAAACGATTCATCATATAAACAATACATATTGATTTTCCAAAGGAACTAACAGTAAATGAAGTTTGAGCATCAGAGCAACAAAAAAAGAAACATATCCACGATTAAATAGTAACATGTAAAAGAAATGTATGGTTCTGAATTTCTAGTTTGGAGAAATTTAAACAGCCTAGTGAGTAAGGAATGCTGATGGGTGTGGCATGTTATGTTTTTGCAATCCACATTTGCTGAATAAAATGAATGAAATAGAAAACATTATGTGCATGGACTTTTTATATAAAGCATTAAATATTAATATAAAGGCCTGGCTCTAAGACACATTTTTCTGCAAATAGAAGCTCTTTTTATTTATCTAATAACCTTGTGTGCAAGTGTTCTCAGGAAGGATGGTTATGACCCCTGAAAGCACATTCAATCTATCTGCCACACATGCATAAGGAAATTGAAAGTACAGATCAAACTCTCAGTCCTGTATGGGAGCTCAGAAGTAATTTAGTTTGCAAAGATGAGGGTCCACAGGTCCAGAGCTATTGAATGATTTACATAAGTTCACATAATTGCCTAGTGACAGAGCTGGGATTAGAACCCTTTTCATCTGACATAGAATGAAGGGCCCTTTGTACAGTGTTTCTCCCTATGACAGCTGGAAAATTCTGACAAACATATCACCATGACCTTGACATCTTCAAATTTATGTCTCAGGATGTAACATGATTATTGGAGCATTGAGCCAGATGCTAATCTAAAATTGTTTTTCCACATCTAGCCTTTGGAAATTCTGGAGATTCCAGGTCTGTTCTTAGGAAAGAGATGTGTGAATGGTCAGTAGTGATTTTTGCCATATTCCTTAGGTACAATAGAAATAAATCCTTGAGAGACTGATGTTTTTGGGCTTTCTCATCCTGTCCTATCAGCAGTGGGGAGTATGAGAGAGAAGATCATGTGATATGTTTCTCTTTCTTTACACAGCAACAGATTTTGAAAGAATGTATGGTGATACCCCGTGTCCAGCCCTGCTTTATAAAATAAAAACCTCCAAGTGGTCCCAAGGCCTTTAAAAGACCTTCTCCTATGAGTTGTCTATAGCAGTTTAGTAACTCAAGAAGGCTCAGCAGGGGGCATCTTCAACCCTTCAACCCTCCCTTTGCACGAACCGCTAGGGGGAGCTACTGAGTCCTACCTGTTGAGATTTAAGGACTGCTAAGAAGTTACCCAACAGCTAAGGTGAACAATGGTGTAGACGTTGCACACTGGAACCACTGCTGAGATGTGCAAAGAAATTTGACTTATCTGAGGAGACATTATTGCTTGGAAGTTTTACTTTACATTTATCACTCTCCCCATTTTATCAAAATGTTGCCATTCTCATTTTCTCTTCAGTGTTACCATTATGGAAGGAAGAAGAAACTGTGGTTAAAAACAATTTGCTGAAACGAATTTTCACTGGGCTCCCTCTATAATAGGGGGCTCATAAATATGAAACACATGAAATCTCAGTGAAGTTGAAAAATGTTTGTGGGTATCATTGTTTTGAAAGTCAGGGAACAGAGAACTAGATGAAATTGGCTTGCTGAAATTCTTTAAGGGAGCATGCATGGGCCGGACTTCTAAAGACCTCAGTCTTTATTCAAAGACGGGGGTGTGATTTACTGTATTTTTTCTCCCCTGTCTACTTGACAAATTTTAAGTACAATTTTATTACTCTATATGACACAGGCTCTGTACTTTCACATAGCATTCTTACATACTTAGGAAAGCATAGATACTGTACTCAAGATAAGACATGCACTAAAGCACAACTGATAATTTACTCTTTAATAGCTCTTGTGCTAGCTTGAACAGCAGACAAACTTTTGAAAATCTGAAAATAATTAGTCACTATATTTAAGCTTCTACTGGATCATGGAATTACAAATATTAGGATGCTTGGACCATCCTGTATTGTTCCTTCATATAGATGGGTTGCTATGGTTACAAATGTGTTGAATGGAGAGGACACTGAAGACAGTACTCAAATGTTTTAATTTTAAATGTTACCAAAATTTTTTGCTTTTTGTTTTCTTGAGACCTAGCAGGTGGAAGGACAATACTTTTCTGCAACATGCTTAAACATTAATTGAGGAATAAAATTTTTCAGGGCTAGTCTTTGGTGAAAAGATTTCTTTCTATGAACAGAATATATTTGTTGGGGGGAAAGAAAGGGCCTATTCAAGAGAGGGACAGGGAGGGGGGCCCCGAGTGGGTGGTGCCCCTTACTGAAAATATTTTTCCTTCACTTCCCTCATGTCAATTCACAATGTAAAATAACCATGGCTGTGTAGGAGCAGGGATGAAGGGTCTTGGCACTGTATCTGAAGGCCTTAAAGACACGGGGGAGTCACAGAGTTCATGAGCAAACATATATTCACACGGGAAACACTTGAAAGAATCAACAACTGGGATCAACTCTTCTTGAGGAGTTTCTGTACATCAAAAGAAATTTTCAACAAAGTGAAAAGACAACCCACAAATTTGGAAAAAATCTTAACTAATAAGCCCTCCATCAAAGGTGTACTCTCAAGAATTTATAAAGAACTAAGATATATTAGGGCCCTCAAATTTAGAGACTCACTCCAGAAATGGGCATCTGAGATGGATACACACTACTCACAGGACGAAATTAAAGAAGCAAATAAATATATGAAAAAATGCTCCACATCACTAGCCATCCATGAAATGCAAGTTAAAACAACACTGAACTACCATCTCACCCCAGGAAGTATGGCTATCATACTTCAACAACAAATGATGGATAGGATGTGGGGAAAAGGGAACACTTCTGCACTGCTGGTGGGAATGTAGACTGGTGCAACCATTGTGGAGATCAGAGTGGAGACTCCTCACAAAATTAGGACTGGAAATCCCATTCAAGCCTGCTATCACCCTACTGGGAATTTTCACGGAAGAACTGAAAACATTGTATCATAGTAATATATGTGTACCTATGTTTATAGCAGCACAATTTGTGATAGCCAAATATTAGAAACCATCAAGATGTCTATCACATGAGGAATGGTTTAAAAAATGTGGTATTTTTATACAATGGAGTATTACTCAGCTATAAAGAATGATAAACTTGAACCATTTATATTTAAGTTTGCCACTTCAACATATACTCATAGGTGAAATGAATCAGGCACACATGTGTAGAGACGGTATAGTCTCCCTAGTATAAGAAATCAAAAGAAGAAATACCAATAGAAATGTATAACAACAACTAAAAAGAATTTAGTCAGATCATTAGGGTAAACTGAATCGCATATTTGCAGGGTAATAATCAGCTTCTCTTCTGGATGGTTAACAGCATAAGTCTTCAGAACAAAAACTGGAGAAATGGAAGCGCTGTAAGATCAGCCAACATTTTGGCCCTAGCCTTTCAAGGACAGTGAAGACTCAGGACATAGGTGAACCTTACTGTAACATCATGAAACTCAATTGTGCCCCAAATTTTCTGATCAAGGAGATTATGGAGCCACAGAGGAATGTGATTGATGATCTGTAGTGTGCCTCAGAAGAGTCACATGGAGATAAAATTTTCTCTCAGGCTTTCACAGTGAACAAACTGGTCATCCACATGGGATCAACCCTGAAGGGACTTGACTGACCTCATGAGATACAAAAGTTACATTTTTTGTTTTGTACATCTTTCTTTATATCGGTCTTAACCATCTAGCAGAACAGTACATTAATGTGGTATATAAAATACAGCCATAATAATAATCTGAGCTCTAAATGGCTCAAGTCAACAACTTGTTTGGATAACTAACTAATATTGTGGACTGTTGGACTGTATTATATTGTTTCATTGAATTCAAGCACTAATTGTAATTGAATGACAGTAGAATACCCATCTTTGACAGGACTAAACAAAAAAAAGGGGGGGTACAAAGGAATAACTATTCTTTGTTTGTAGAAACATTACAGTTAGGATAAATATGCAGTACTTTTGCATAATTCTAAGAGAAGAAAGGTTTGCACTAACAATGTTTAGACAGGATATCCAGTCAGCTTTTTGTACTATGGATAACCACTAGGAAGATAACAATGTAAAAAGTATTAATTATTGAAACTATACTATAATTTAGCCTTAAAAAAAAAGATAAGTATACAGCTAGCTTCTCTTAATTCATTTATAAGAGTAATAATAATTTGATTTGAAACTGTCTCATTGCTTTTTGGTGTTCAATAAAATAAAATAAAAATTAATGTGCCTCATTCCTAATGCTTTATCTATTATTTTTATACTCTTTACAATAAATTTAAAATAAAGTGAACTCAGAAAATCAAGGTTTATTGCAAGGAAGAGTTAACATTTAATTCCTTGGATACCTATATCTTATAGTCTGTGAAATAAGTTTTATCATACCAATGTGTAATATAATAAAGTATTATTAATTTTTATACTTCATATGAAATTCTGTACTGTTTTTATTGTTTTACATTTTTTTTTGTTTTTTGTTCCTGTTATTTGTGGATCTTTTTGTTTTCAAGATAAATTATATACCAAAACAAAACAAAACAAAAAAAGAAATGTTCACTTTAAGATGGGCTGCCTGTTATTACCAAAATAGATTATGTGATTGAAGCTGCCAGTGAACCATTAAATTCCCTGCTTGGATTTGAAGATGAATGCTCTATATATTTGTTATGTGATGAGCTCTCCTCAGAGAATAAAAATCCAATGGTTGCTTTCTTTTTTTTATCATTTTAAATCAAATTTCCAAAATTCATGCATAGTCTAAGAATATATAATTGATGTGGCTATGTTTATTTCTTTTCAAAAATTCAAGAAGTATTCTAAGTATTAGCATATTGATTTCAGGAGTCAGAAGACAAGAATATTTGACTTGTGTCTATTAATTCGGTATATATTGGTACAAATCCCACAGGTGTCACATGCATTGGAAGCAACAGAGTTGACTATTTTGAAAATGAGGGCTGGCAAGTTATTTCAGCAGACTAAGTTCCTACTTTGGCAAGCAGAGTGACCAAGGTTTGATCCCTGATCCTGCATGCCACACCTTCCCTACCCACAAGGCACACAGAGCCAGTGACCAAGTCGGGGCACGATAGTGCATGCCTGCATTCACAGCATTGAGGAGGCTGAAAACAGGAGTATCACTGTGAGTTAGAGCTGCTTCGTGAGACCTCGTATCAAATACAAGAGAGAGGGAGAGAGAGAGAGACAGAGACAGAGAGGAAAAAAAACAGAGAGAAGAAAGAAGCAAGGAGGGAAGAAAGGAAGGAAGGAAGGAAGGAAGGAAGGAAGGAAG
>PVKA01051675.1:0-12081 GCA_004027165.1 Ctenomys sociabilis | reverse complement strand
GACGCATGTAGAGGCTTGCATCCCACTCGATAAAGGCTTGCTGAACCCGTTGCTGAGTGTCTGAGTGTCTTCTTCCGCGGGACGGGAGCGGCGCCGGACAATTGTCTAGCATTATAGTAGGACTGTCCTGTGAAATGTTTATTCTTGTGTCTTTTTTTATAATGTATTACCCTTTATTTAAAAAAAAAACTTTTATTTGAAAGACGGCATAGTAATACTTCATATAGTAATACTTTATGACAAGAAGTATGGATTTATTTTTTAAAGAACCTTGATTTTATTGTTACAATTTAGGTATATGTAATGATCACATTCATTGTAGGGAATTTGTACATAATGTACCTTGATTTGTATTTTTTCTCCTCTCCTCCCTTCAATCTCTTTTCCCTTCCTTATTTACATACCTTTTTACAAAGTTTTGTTTGCATTTTATCTTTCTTTACTCATTATTTCTTTTCCTTTTCACACTTACCTAGTTCCCATTTCCTTCTGAGCAATTTCTTCTCATTTCACCATATATTTGGTTCTTATTTACACTTTCTTATTTTCCTAACTACTCTATTTATACAAACACAAAATGGTCCTTCTTTGTAACCCCTTTTTGTATTTAGTACTGTCTCACACCAATGAGATAATGTAAAATTTACATATGTGTCCATCAAGATCATTATTTTAAGTAAAAATAGACATACTAGTTTAAGTATTATTCTGTTTCACTTATATGAAAACTCAAAAGGCAAATAAAGAGCAAAATGGAAGATAGATATTGGCAAGTAGGATGAACTTGTCTAAATGGAAAGGGAAAGAAAGGAGGGAAAGGGGGAAGGGAAAAAAATATAAGGGATTATAAAAGAATGAAGAAAAGTTACAAAACTTTTGTAAATGGATAGGGGAAGAAGGGCTGAGGGGGAAGGAGAACACTACAGAAAAAAGAATTAAGTTATATTATTTACTAATGTAAATCCCCTATGATGAATGTGATCATTACATATGACAAACATATGCCAATATAAATTTAAAAATGAAATATAATAATGAAAGGGACATTTGTACACAATAGAACATACACACTCTGATATAAATAAAGAGCACTGTAAATCATTTGTAGGAAAATGGATGTATAATAAAAAGCCATTATAATGGAAATGGAAGTATTGCAGCCATGGAAAGCTAAATATTGCACAATATCTCTTATGTGAGAACCCAAAATACAAATAAATTAAAGAGCTCTTTTGAAAATGGGAAGGAGACTATAGATGAAACTGAGGAAAGGGAATACAAGGGAAAGTTAAGAGAACTAAAATATTTTGTAACATGTACCAAATCTGCACAATGAATGTAATCATTATGTATTGCAAACATATACTAGTAAAAAAATTTAAAATGAATTTATAAAGGAAAACACCCTACACTTCACTAGCAATGACATAAATAGACTGAAAGTGAAAGAATATAAAGAAATATTCAATGAAAACTGGACTCTAAAGCAAGAAATAGTTACCCTTATGTGGGGAGTGGCTAAAGCTGTGGATCAAACATGCATATGAAGCAATCCATGAAAACAAGCTGCCCCAGCTCTGAGAATGCAAGGTGCTCAGGTGAGCCATACAGGCGAGCCTGGCAGAGGTGCTGAACTTGACATGAACCTCCTGAGAGTATAAATAAGTGCACTATGGTGGTTGAGGATAGGGTCATAGGAGTAGTAGCTTGTTCTAATCCTTTTAAGGTCTCCACTTCAGTTTTCTGCCTGTTATTTTAATTTTTCTATCCTCTCACTGTCCTCCCTAAGAACTTCAAGAGCCTCATGGACCATGGCATAGGGTGCTGAACATGGAATGGGGTAGGAAGAAATGGGTGATTGGACACTTCTCATATGCATACAAAAGGGAGGAAGTACATTGATACCTTCAACATAAATAACAGAGATGTATTAATATTGATATCATCAGCTATAAAACTTGGACAAACAGGTTTTCAAGAACCATAGATTTATATAGAAATGTTTGTTGTATTCTTTTTTCAATGTATTTAGTACATGGTCTACAGGGTCTCACTACATAGATTGGATTTGTTGTGATTTTCCTGTTTTTAGCCTCCTACTTACTGGGATTACATGCATGCACCACCACACCCAGTCTCAATTGGCTTCTCAGTGTGCCCTGGAGGCAGGACTAGCATGGCACACTGGGGATTGAACCCTGCCCTTTGTACTCTGCCTAGTAGGCACTTTAGTCTACTGAGCTATTGTCTTAGTTACTCTTCTCTAATTGCTGGGACAAATACCCAACACCCAAAATGAAGGAAGCAAAGGTTTATTTAGCTCACAGTTATTGTGGGTTTCAGTCCATACTCGGCTGGCTCCAAGGCAGAATGGTACATGGCAGAGAGCAGCAGTTCATGGTGGCAGAAAAAAACAACAATGCAACAAAGAGCAATGGCTAAAAAAAGTCTTTCTCTCTGTCTGTTGTATTACATTCAGGCTCTCTGCCCCAGGCTTGGAGAAGTACTCACACCCATAATCTGAGCAGTACTAAGACCCAAATCCCAGTCTTAGATCACACATAATCCCAGTGGATCATGAGTTAATCACAAACTCTAGAAGTCCCCACCCCATGACTACATGAGATTTTGAGGGGACAACTAGACACAAACCATAACATTCCACCCCTGGATGCCCAAAGTCTCATTCATATCCTTTTGTGCAAAAGACATTTTAATCCATCTCTAAGAATTGCTGAAGTCCCAACAGTTTCAACATGGGTGAAAAGTCAAGTCCCAAGTCTCCTCCAAGATCCAAGGAAAACTCTTAGCTCCTGTTCTTTTTCCAAAAGAAAAATTAAACACATCCAACATTCAAAAGGCATAAGACAAACAATCCAAAAGTAGCCAACAATAGGGAAGTACAAAACACTGGGACCAACACAAGTCCAAAATCCACCAGGGCAAACATTAAATACCATAGTTCCAACTGGAACATCCGAAGCAGTCCTCACTGAGTTGTGAGCTCCAAAGGGCCTACAGGGCTCCACCCCAAAGGCTGTGGTGTCTGTAGCTCCCATGGCTTCTTTCTCAGGCCTGCTTTCCTCCTTCCTTGCAGTTTCCCTTAGATGATCCATGTTTCTGGCTTTTCCAAACTTCTGGGGTTTCTACTGAATAGACCTCTCTCTCACAGCTTTGTGTACAGCCCTCTCGGGGGCACACTGCCTGGCCTCCCAGACCTTCTGAAATTGAGGTGGAAGCCTTCTTAACCTCAGAACTGCTGCATTCTGCATGCACCTAAAACCATTACCACATGGATGGTGCAAAGGTCTGTTGCTAGTTGGAGCAGGAACCAGGATTTTCTTTCTCTTGGCTGTAGGATTTAAGTGCCTGGACAGCTGAGCATTCTGATCCTGATTTTTAGGAACAAATTCTCCATGCCGGCGCCATTCTGGAATGTGGTGTGGCTGCTGCCACCATTGTGGCACATGGACCTCTGCAGCTTTCTTCTCAAGGCAAAGTCCCTGATCTTTGCAGTTCTGAGGCCGCAAATGGTGGAGACCTGCCACCTCCTCTGACTCCCTAAAACCATCCTTTCTATTCTCTTGCTCCTTCACCATAATAAATATCCTCTCAGCTCCATCTTTGCAGTCCACAGCTTTCTTGGTGCTTCCTTTCTGGTCAAACTCACAACATTTTAGACCATACTGCTGGGCTCCTTGCTCTTCATTCTCAACATAAATCTGACTAAAAGCCCCCAATAACAGCCATGCGACCACCCCAATATTTGGCTGCTTTGAAATACCTTTTGAAAGATTAATCAGTCTGCCATGCTTAAACTCAGTCTTAGGCAAAGTCTCTGGACATGAGCAAAATTCAGATAGTTTTTTAGGCCAAACCATAGCACAAATCATCTGAGCCCAACAACTACTGCGCTCCTTCTTTCCAGCAGAAACTTCCCCAGCCTGGTCTTTACAGGTCAGCTTTCTATCAGCCTACTGCTCTTCTGACCTCTGGCCAGAATCTCCCAAACAGAACAGCCAAAGATGTTCCAGCACTTCTCTTGTAGGCAATATCTCTGAACCTTTCCTATCTCTTCCCACAAGCCAGTCCCAAAAACTTGTAATCCACATGGTCAGGTTTAGCCACAATAATAACCCCACTTCTGCAGTAACAAATTCTGTTTTAGTTACTCTTGTCTCCTTGCTGGGACAAATACCCAACACCCAAAATGAAAGAAGGAAAGGTTTATTTAGCTCACAGGTATTGCGGGTTTCAGTCCATACTCAGCTGGCTCCCTAAGCAATATATAGTGGCCTTCTTTATTTCATTTGTTCATTCTTGGTTTGAAGTTGACACTGTCTGATAACAAGATTGCTACTCCTGATTTTTTCTGAGGAGCTGGGGCATGAAGTATTGTTTTACATCCTTTGATGTTCAGCCTATGAATTTCTTAATTTGTTAAGAGTGTGTCTTACATACAGTATATTCTCAGATTCTGTTTCCTAATCCACTGTGCCAGGCTAGTTCTCTTAATTGGTTAATTGAGTCATTTTACATTAATGGTTATTATTGAAATGTGTTGACTTATGATTGACATGTTATTTATCTGCTGTTGTCTACTCCTTTTTTGTCCTGTGATTATTTGCTCTATTGTGTGGATTCCTTCTATTCAATATCTTATCATTTTCATTCCTCTCTAGAACACCTTTCAGTGGTCTGTGTAGAGTTGGCTTTGTCGTCACGAAATTCTTTGATTGTCTTTCTCATAGAAGTATTTCACTTTTCTATCAAACTTGAAAGGTAATTTTGCAGGGTGTAGTAGTCTGAGCTGGAATTTGTTTTCATAGAGAACTTGAAGTACTCTGCTCCACGCCCTTCTTGCCTTCATGCTTTGTGCAGAGAAGTCAGCCATAATTCTGATGGTTTTTCCTTTGAATGTTATCTGCTTCTTTTCTCTGCTGTCTTTTTATTATATGTCTCAGTTTGTTTTTAATTGGGGTGAAGTTATTTGGCGTTCTGTATGCTTCGGTTACCTGAATGTCCGATTGTTTCCTCATACTCAGGAAGTTTTGTGCTATTACTTCTGCTCTTGTTCTTTTTATATCATTTGTATTGACTCCTTCTTTCTCATTGATGCATATTAGTCTCACATAGTTCACCTTGGCATCGTTTTGCATGTTTAGAATTAATTTTTCCTGCAACCTAGCTCTTTTTAAGAGATCTTTCAGTAACTGCTCCGTCGTGTTCAGTATCTGAAACTCTAGCTTCACTTTCACTCAAATGGTTTTTCAGGCTTTTGTTTGAGATTTTAAGTTCCTCTATATCTCTTTGACTCTGCTTCATACAATCTATTTCTTTACTGTATTGCTCATCCAAGGAATCCATTGGTTTTCTAATCTCCTCCTTTTTTTTTAATCAATGTCTTCTTTAGAAGCAGTTATTAATTCTTTTACTGCAGAGATTTTTCATGTCTTTCAGCATTTGATTCTTTACTTCAGATGCTATGAATTCAGCAATTTCTTTTTTTTCAGAAATAAATTCTGCATTGTGTTCCTCTATACCTTATTTACTTTCGATACTATTAATTCATGCAATTCAGCTGAGTTAGTGTCCTCTACACTTGTTCCGGGTGGGAAATGGTTTTCCTCCGTATGTTTCTGTATTTGAGTCTTTTCTTCAGATGCTATGAATTCAGAGATTTCTTTTGGGGGGGCAGAAATGAGTTCCTCTATATCTTTCTGCTGTTGTTTCTTTATTTCCGATGATATTTATTCATATATTTCAGTCGAGCGAGTGTCCTCTGCAATTGTTCTGGGTGGGCTTGTGACCTGAGATTGCATTTTGCTCCTTGTTTTTATCATTTCATATAGCACTGACCTCTGACCTTTGGCATAGATCTTTGGTGGAGTTATAACCTTAGCACCTAATGAAATTCAGGTACCAATATACCAAGTTATAGTTCATGTAGTTAGGCTGGCTTTTGTCTGGCTGCTTTGCTCAGATCCTTCCTGTTGTTGCTCTTGGAGGTGAGCTTGCTGTGCCCCTTTGGTAGAATGCTCTTCTCCTGTATTAGCTGCATGGTTTTGATCCTAGTCTTATTACAGTGACTTCAGCTGCAGAGTTTCACCCCAGCCCTGTGCACCAGGCCTGGGCTGGGTCTGGAGAGGTATGAGGAGGTACATGAGTGTGCAGAAGTTTTCCTACACTCAGTAGGCCTGGCTTTGGTGGGCCTGCAGAGCTCCCAAGAGAGTGGTGGGTGTTCTCATTCACAGGGCAGGATGTGCTCAGTCTACAGGGGCAGGACAGGTCTGCAGAACATGTGGAAATGTCCAGCAACAGGCCTGTTCTTGGTCCAGCAGGCACAAGATAGCCCAGAAGCTCTCCCACACATTCAACAGGCCTTGGTTTGGGCAGATCTCACGATTTTGATTCTCAGCTGGAAACAACATTCAGACTCCCTCCATCTCTGTCACTCTGTGTTTCACAGTAAAAAACATAAAGAACATTGAGAAAGTCTCATTTGCTTCAGTTACTATTATACTGAATATATAGAATCTCACAGGCATTGATAATTTGAGGAATTGTTGATTTTAGAATGAAGTAGAAAATGATTAGAAGTTGGCATTGGTAGCAATGAGATAATGGTTCTATGAGTGAAATGAGAAAGGGGCAAAAGGAAACTATCATGCAAGTCTGGGACTAGACCACCAGTGATGAACGTTCCCCTATTAATTACCATAAAAGTTCTAGAGGAATTTTATAGCAAATGAAAATTTTGCTGCATAGCAAAATGAAAACAGAAAAAAGTGATTATAATTTGTATGATTTTATTTTTTGTTCCTTCCACAGTGTGGTCACAAATAGAAAAATCCATAACCAGAGTTGTGACTCTATTACTTTTTTCCCGCTATTCCATGGAGCTATATGCTTTACATGGCAGTTCCATGTCTGAAAATATGGCAAGCAAGTTTTATAGGAAATACAGAGTGGTAGACATCAAGGTGGTATTACTCTCTCTACTTCAAGTAAAGAAAAAAGACCACATAAAATATTTCTTCAGCTTTATTTCATATAATATGAAAATTTTGAAAATATAACGCCATCTGCACTGATGAGGTAAATCACAAATTTCATGCCTGTTTCTTACTTTTTAGTATTTTGTGTGGCCAACAGAGTTACCAGTACTGTTATTACTATTAAAGTTTCTTTTATTACCATAACATTTTAAATATTGGACATAATGCACTAGAAATATATAAACTAAAATCTATATAAGCCCCACTATTTTCTTTGTTGTTTTGCATATTTATTAGCTTTGTATAAGCCAATAAAACCACTGTGTGTTCTTAGTACTTCAGTAAAACTTCTAGAACAAATTTGAAGTTTTTTTCTGTTGCTAAACATGCACACATGAAACATATAATAAATTAATGAACAAAATGTACAGAAGCACAAAGAGCTTAGGCCTTTAAAACAAAAATCTCAGGGTCTCAGTTTGGTGCTCCCAGTTACCAGCTACTACAACAGCTAACTATTTAGATTGTCTGATTCTATTCCCGCACTGCTTAAAATACATTTCTTAGCATTATAAAAGAATAAGTTAAAATATGAATAATATATAAAATCCCATAAAAATTGCAAAAAAAACCCTGTATTTGCCACTAGTAGTAATATTTTCAAGTTCTGCAATGAAGTAGTAGTAAGAGTTGTCAATAAGAATTGAATCATGGGTTTATGTTTAAATCATATCCTTGTCAGAACCTAGTGGACTGATTTTGGTTAGATAACTTCTCTCTTTTCTTTCTTTCTTTCTTTCTTTTTAAAAAATGAGTATAGCTGTAGTAGTTAATTGCCAGATTACAATAAAAGTGAAATTAGTAAACTTTTGTCAACCTCCTAAACTGGATTCACACATTTTAGGTCTCAGAAAATAGTAGATACTGTTTAAAATTATGACTATCACTTCAGAGAATAAATATGGGTTCAGTAGACATTGGCCTGATAAAAACAAATTTTGACACTGAAAGCAACATACTCTGAACTAAAGCAAACATGAAAAAGGAACTAGTTATACTGCTGAATTCTACAGGTCTATTGAAAGGAACAGTTAACACATAAACTTCACCTTTTTCTTCTTTTCAATTTTTTTTCTTTTGACCAATTTAGTAGACTTATGTTTAGTAATCTGAACAACTAACTTGAAGACAGTAGTATGCAGTATAAGAGACATTGTTGAATTGCTATATCTTGCTTAGTGAAATTCTATATCATTTCTATTTTTTTACTATTTTATATTCTCTTAAAAATGTCATAAAGAATAGTTCAAGAAAAACAATAAGCAAAGCAGAATCACACACAGTCATGCACACACACACACACACACCCTATACAGAACAAATGGATTGTGTATAGAAGAAAAAGATTTGGTATTACAAATCTCTAAACATCTTACCTTTGGAAAGTCTCTAAAATTATTTTTCAAATTTTGTTACAGTGTTTTCATCCTTAAGTTCTTTTTATCAAATCTTAATAATAAATAGAAATGTATCTTCAACATTTAATTTGTGTTTCATAATTATATCATTTATTTTGAAAAATAATTAGAAAAAAGTACTTAGTGACAAATATTGCTTGGTAATACTTTCCTCTCAAATATCTTTGATATGTACATCATGGAATGTGAAATTAATTAAATATGATTTACTGATAGCAGAAGCACACTTAACAAATGCAGCAAAATTATGAAGAAAGTAGGACTGGAAAAGGGAAAGTTGACAAACCCAGGTCTGTCAGGATTAGAGGTGACTACGGAGTCTGCCTGCCTTAGGCCGCTCCTTGCCCATCCTGCCCATTCAGCCAGCACAGGTGTGCTAATTCAAAGCTTTCTGCAGTGAAATTTCCCAGAGAGGTAGAGCATTCCAGCATGAGGAATAATGAGATTCTGTGTGATTCCGTTGTCCAGAAAAACAACTCTATAGAGCTGGGTTTAAGGTTCTGACACAGATTCTCAAAACAACAAGTGAAACCCAAGGAAATAAACATTCTTCTTTTACTTTCTACAGCTTAGTGGCACAAAAGAAGTCCTGGATCCTCATCAAAATAACTTGATTATTCTTTATTTTTCTGAAGTAAAAACAATCTTAAGGAACACAGTGCCCCTACAGGGCTGAGAAACTGAATTTACACCGTTTCTCCTGAGGCAGTTGTGTGAATAGCAGCTCCTTTTTCTATTCTGTGCTTGTTTTTTTTTCCTCTTCACAGAAGCATAATGACATTCTGTCACAGTAATATTTTCCAGTTACCAAGTGACCCTCATCATTGGATGTGAAGAATCAGCACTCTGATTCTCCTGCAGGTCAGGGGCCCCTGGGGAGGACACCCTGTCAGCCAAGGAAGGACACACAGCACTTGTGCCAGCAGGTGGTTTACATGAAAGTGTGTCTTCAATTAACGATACCTCCTGCAGGGTTTGTTAGAGAAAAAAAAATTATAAAAGCAAGAAACCAGCCATACTGTTGAGGCATGTTAGGTTCACTCATGTCCTTTTCTTCTAAGAACTATTACTATTAAAAGAAAAAAGAAAGCCCTACTATCTTTCCCACTTTCTTTCTCTGAAATTTACAGCAAATTCTTCAAACTATATACAATATTCAATCTAGTCTTTCATCTTCAAGTACCATTAGCAAACTACTGTTGCCAAATTCTTCAATTATTGCAAAAACCATTACTAACTCCTCCCCACCTTAAACCCTGCTCTCAGCACTGTGCTTTCAGGTCAGTGACTCTCAAACTTAGATAGTCAAGTCCTGTGTAAACCCATCCTGTGACAGTCTGGCTAGTCAGAATCAAAGCTAGCATTTTACCAGTGTGCTCTGTACTCTTGATTTCTTCTCTATCTTGTCTCTTTGAATTCCACCACTAGTCTCACCTCACTGTTGTTAGTAAAACACTCTCACCTCTCTACATCTAATGTTTTGTTTTATATTTGATATACTCCTCCTTTAGAAATGAGATGGTTCACTTTCTCAGTCATTTCAAAAGCTTAGAATAGTGTCCTCCCGACCCTATGTTGTGTAACCCCAACTGTCCCGAGCATTTTTCCTTATCTTTTTTATTCTCCATCATACTTTTTGTTTTCTAACACATTGCATGCTTAACTCAGTATTCATCTTCTATAATGAAAATCTTAATAATTTATGTAGGAAGTGAAAGAGAAGTTAGATTAAGTCTTCTGAGGAAATGTTTTATTATTGGCTGAAAGAGGGAGGATCATCAATTTTTATTTTGCCTCATCTTAGATGCATTAGAATAACTTTTTTTGCCCCACTTATCAAATCAGAGTGACCTAATCTGATATTGGCTTTCTGCAAATCTTTTACATTAAATAAGGAAAATAACTGAGACTACAGTCAGTCAAGCTTCAGCAGACAACTGTCAGGATTCAGGACTTCTTTTATTTTATCAATACTAACTTGTGTAGTACATTGTGACTTTAATAAAAACACATGGATAGAAACAATGTCAGCTAAGCTTGTGGGATATGTGATCATGTACTTAAAAACACCCATCAGAGTACATGTAGGTATAGATTTTCTGGTGTGTGGACAATAGAAAGAATAAAATATAAATATACAATATACTACAGTGAGCCCCTTACTTATCAACATTTTGCCAACTTTCACAGATGCAAATGGACCTCTCATTATGAACATTTTTAGATGGGAATAATTAGTAAAGTGGCTCACCTGCCTGCTGGACATTGTCACACTCTGCTACTGTGTACTTTCTGTGCAGTGGGGTAGCTGATGGGGTAGAGTACTCAATCGAAACTCTGGATGTCTGGAACCAACATGGAAAGCTGTGGCAATGTTGAGAGGACTGATAGGAAGCACAAAGCAAAAATAATGGAAACAAAACTAAAAATATTTGAGAGATTGAACTGAGATGAAGAGATGGTAGATATCACTCTACTATCTCCCACATGCCCTCCTTCCTCCAACCAGCAATTCTCCTGTGAGTTCACTCCATGCCATCCCTACTATAGCAGTTGTTGTACCATACAGCACCAGCACTTTAAGGTAACTGTGAAAGGAAAAATATTTCCAATTGTACCGTACCATACTAAATCACTACTTAAAGATAACTGTAAATGTAAAAGTTATTTATTTGCAGTTGAACTGTACTGTATGACAATTTTAAGCTAATTATAAAAGTAAAAGTCAATTGTTTACAGTATTTTCATGTTTTCTTTACATGTGTATATTTGTGTCAAAGATGAGTAAAATTCACTTTCTGGGACATATTAATGAATCCAACTTACAAACGTGCTTCTGGAATAGTATAGTAGTTGTTTGTAAGTTGAGAATTGATTGTATTTAGCATAGCCAGGAAGATAAGTATACAATGGAAAATGCTTAAGATGAGAAAAATTGTCAAACTCTTCATTAAATAACTTTGAAACTCTTCACTGATTACAATGCTCTTCTTTTTTATTTTTTTAATTCAGCCATCTTTATTTTTTTTCATTTATTTTTATTTTATTAAAATACAAATGTCAATCAGACAGTTTCAAGACACCTTAACCATACACATTCGATGAATCAATACATTGCAAACTATTTTCATAACGTTTTGGTATTGTACAAGGTACATACATGATATTATATTTGCAGATATTATTTTAGCAGATATCTCTTATCAGTGAATTAAGAGTGTAGTTGCTTACTTATCTTATTTTTTATACCTGAATTATATCAAAAATTCAATAATTGTTTACCTAGTGGATGACCATAGTACTAAAAGCCGACATAATATCCTATCCAACCACCATTAGTGCAGATCTTGCCTCTCATAGAATTATGTAGAAGCACAGCGTTATCTATCCCAACTGTACTGTCTATTCACACACATCATGATTTTTTCTTTCTACAACCCTTCCTTTGTCTACACCTGTCAAAAGTGGGCACCCCATTGATCATCTCAATTGATGCAGAGAAAGCCTTTGACAAAGTCCAACACTCATTCATGTTCAAGGTCCTACAGAAAATTGGAATAGATGGACTCTATCTTAGCTTGATAAAAGCCATCTATGACAACCCA
>PVKA01051674.1:0-12082 GCA_004027165.1 Ctenomys sociabilis | reverse complement strand
CCGGCAATTTAGCAGCATAACTAAACCCCATAATCTATGCCTTGTCCTCCCAAAGGCTTATGCAGACATAACTGGGGCTTTTCAAAGGTAGCTGGATCTGGAATATGTGATGCTGGGAGCACGTGTGAGATGCTGAGGTCTAGGGTGTGTGATTGGTCCACTAACTGGTCTGGTTTCATTCTGGGTGTGCATTCTGGAAATAAGTGCTACCTGCTGGTGGCCTCCCTCTTGCCTCTTCACTGCTTTGCTGCCTTCTGCTCCCACTGTCTTTTCTCCTTTGCGATGATCTTCCAGGCCACCCTGCCTTGGAACCAGCAACTATGAACCAAAAATTCACAAACTGTAAGACAGGTCATCCTTTTCTCCTTTAACTTTCTATCTCAGGTATCTCATCTCAGCAACAGAAAAGGTTATTTTTTCAAAGTAAAATCTCTGTTTCATGTAATATAATGTAACAACCATTGTCAATTAGCTATTCCTGTTTTGAACATCTGTAACATATGTATTGTTGTATGTTACTCTGTTTCTGTCATTTTTCTATTTATTTTTGCTTTTGTTTTTACTCTTCAAAATTAAATTAAAAAATAAAATCTGGAGTTCATCTTAAACCATTCCACAAATGACTGAACCATCATGCACGAAGTTTTCTGCTCTATATTTTTGTTGTGGATCTTCCAAAACAACAAGAACAAAAATATCTATCACACATATACACATGTAGCCACAATTCCTAACACAAATAATGCCAAAACCAGAAGTGAGTTAAAGCTTTGTAATCAAACCGGTATGTTTTATGTTCCATGTGGCCTCCATAGTTTGATACAGTCTGTCGTGGTGAGACAACTACAGCCCTGGCCAGGTAAGCAGGGATCCACACCCTAAGAAACTCCTCTGACTGGGACATCATGCTTGGTTTCTGATGGACCACTCTCAGTAAATTTGCCTTTTCTTATGGATTCCTACTGTCCACACTGTATATTTCAATTTAAAAATCCATCACCAATTTAATTCATCTTAATTATCACACATAAACCAGTCATTGGAGTCAAGAACTGAGTAGTAGCTGGGAATATAGAAACAAAAGAAAAAGTCAGATCAGCAGAGCATCAAAAGGAGTGGAATGACAAATGCAAAATACCTCTAGGAATGGGAAATTATCATATAAGAACAAGAGTCTGGAGATTTCCCTAACTCAGAAACGTTTTGCATGTTCAAATTCCACATGTGATTGTTTGCTCTGGGAAACACAGACAGTCCTGTCTGGTGAACACAGCATGTAGTTTCACATTTTGAGATAAGTTGACTCATGTTGTTTTCCAGCACATGTTATTCAGGGACTCAGTAGTAATGAGGCAGTTTTATGTAAGCTTTGTCTTTTATAAGTCACGTACAACTATTCCTGCAAAGAATATACCAAACTTCAATCACTACTATGGTTTCATGAGATATATGGAAAATACTTGCTTTAGGTTCAAAGAAAAATGTGAAGATAGACATTAAATTTTAAATAAAAAGCCCATTAGCACTGCCCCCCCCCAAAATGCACTGGTTTTGCAGTATTTTGAGTTTAGGAAATGACATGACACAAGATAGCTTTTCATAATATAGTGTTTTTCATCAAGGAAGAGCCAACAGGGTTTCTAATGTTAATGTCCTCTAGGAAGTGCTCCTAGATCTCAAGTACATGAAACCAAAATTTAATAATTATCCATTTGAAGGTTTTATTTTGGCACCTTCCTAGTGTTACACTGAAATTTTATTTAAATACAGTTTGAGAAAATATTACTGTTTTAATTATTATTGTCAGTTCTCTATGTGTGTTAAATGCTCCACAAAGAGCAGGCAGATTCAGATTCAATTTTGAAAATAGAGGGAGATTGGAACCCTTGTCAGGTCTATGAAAGATGCAAAGCAATTTAAAAAGAGCTCTTTAGATTCATTGTAATGAATGATTTTTCACTCACAGAAGAAAATGCTGAATTTCATGCATGGTAAACTAAAAACAACTAGGTAAAAGGCTGGTTAGAGAGGACCAAATGAACATCGGATGTATATGATAGTGAATATCTATAAGGAAAATCTGTAATATTTCTATTCAATATAAGTTTTAGTTCATTCCATAGTCATCAAGTGCAGTATTCAGGGGCCACACTGTCTTCTATGATCCTAGGAAGTTTGATTTATCATGGTCACTTAATAAATAAAAATAAAAACTTTTTGGAAGATATTAAAGAAAACTGTTTCACAGTTTTATTCTTATAAATACTGCCTTAAACTATAATTTTGAAACATCCACAGGCCATTACTGAAAACACTGTGATAAGAACTTCACAAGAAAACATACGTTAGCATTTCTTTCAAAAAAATAAATAGCTCTGTTGTCTATAATTTCTGTTTTCTGGAAACGCCTTGAGGCCAGGAAGGACAGATGCCTGACAATTAGTACATAAAAAATTAAAAAGTCAACCTTTGAATATTCATGATCATTTATTTTAGTGGAAAATACACAGCAGTAATGAAATTCTATTTTAATAATAGTAACATGGGGACAGCGAGGTAGCTCAGCGGACCAAGCACCTGCTTAGGTTAGTGCAGAGATTGTGCAACATGTTGCTCCAGACCAGCTCCCAGGCTTACTGAACTGACTACTGAGTCCGCGTTTGGTGGTGCAGGGCTGTAGTCCCAGCGCTGGAGCGGCTGACACAGGAGCATTACTACAGTCCGGGCTGTGTATGAGACCTTGTGCAATGTATTTTTTTAAAAATAGTAACATGATTTTCGATATTTAATCATATTTTAAGGTATAACAAGTTTCTGTCAACAAGAGATTTAGACAAGTTTCAGAAAGTGTCTTGCCTCTTATATAGTACTATGTATACTATGGCCTTTTAATTCTGAAAATCATTAAATACAGCTAAATGCTGTATTGATGAAAGAATTTAGTCCTCTCAAGGAAGTCACTATGAAGAGAAAGAATGGACAGATCTACTACAGTTCAGAGAGCACTATATGCTTAAATAATTTGCAATTCTCCTAGACAAGAGTCCTTTCAACTACCCATTTATTTATATAAATTCTTACATTACCATAAATTCATGAATAATTATTTTATAGTGTGTTACACTGTGTATTGTATTTCTATACCACTTGATTTATTTTTTTATTTAAATTATTCTAGGTTTGGAATCAAGAGTTCTTTCATTTGGCTATGTCCTTTGATATATACCCATGATTAGGAGGTTGTCTATGATTTTTTAAAACTTTATTAACTTTTAAAAAATATTTAACTGATTCTTTTTCTGCCACTTCCACACAAAAATAAATTTCACCAGAATGCTTCAGGGTCATCTTCAATGTTTCTTGAATAATAATTTTGCATGTGATGATTCTTATAAAATAATATGTTTTTCTGTAAAACTAACTTCAATGCAATGCAAAACTCTGTATACAACCACGATTAATTGCTATTTCTCGCTGTTCATTATTAATGCTCTATAAAAATATAACTAGGGCCAAGTAAAGGTTTTATTTATAATATCCAACTGTGCTTAACTCAAAGTACCAAGGTCTTATCAAATCTATTTTTTAGACCAAAGTGAAAAAAAACGAACAAAAGGTCTGAAAAAAGATACTAACAGGCTAATCTCATATTTAAATATTTTTTTTCTGCCTTGATGTGCACTGTGGTCTTTTATAATTATTCTTCCTTTAGTTTCCAATGAAGTCAGTTTTTGCAATGGATTTAAAGGCACTGCGATTTTGTGTATTCAACAATTGCTGTCTCAAAAAATAAACTTAAATTCTAATGTTCCATGTGGCTATCACTATTGAAAACATTATATAAACCTAATATTATCACACATTCGCACACACACACACACCTAACTCTGATCATATTTTAATATGTTTAGTTATAAGTACAGAAAACAGATACCTCATGAACTAGTCACTGGTACAAAGTACATGAGAGCTGCAATTTAAAGGATGTGGTTTAATTGACTCAGATTCCAGAAGGTTCAGTTAGTGATTGTTTGGTTCCTAGACAGATGCAGCATGGGGCCGGGGAGACGACTCATTGGAATAAGCACTTCCCTGGCAAGTGCAAGGGCCTGAGTTCAATCCCTGGTTCTGCCAAAAAAAAAAAAAAAAAAAAAAAATTGTTAACAGATGCAGCGTGGTAGAAGCATACGGTGCAGGCAAATTGCTCAATTCACGGCAGTCTGGAAACAAAGAGAAGGAGGGAGATAGAGGCAAGAACACACCTTTCCAAGTCACCCTCACTGTGATGTACCTCTGGGGCCAGACAGCTGCTCCTGGGAACACAAGGCCTCCAGGATCTTTTACATCTAAGCCACAACATATAACATGTTATTATTATTTCAGTTTAAAGGAGAAACAAAGGAATTTTTTTAAAAGACCAAAGCAAACTTTAATTCATTCCAGACAAAATTTCTTAAGGAACTAGGATGATGTAATACAGCCAGTAATAGTCACAGTGAATGGCGCCTCCAGAAATAGTTACATTTTGGGGCCAGGGAGATGACTCAATGGAAGGAGTGCTTCCCTGGCAAGCCCATGGGCCTGAGCTCAATCACTGGTTCTGAAAAAAAAAAAAAAGAAAGAAAAGAAAAGAAAAGAAAAAAGGTCACATTTTGAAACTGAATGCAGTCTCATTCACTTATTCTGATGATGCGTGTGTCTCACCCCATGGTGCAGGACTGTTCTACTAACCTCCTTTTCTCTAAAACCTTAGCATCAGCATCTCTGCAAAAATGTATCCCATTAGTGCTGGTGGTTCAACCACCCACCATTGAAAGCAAAGTCAGTCTAAGTAGACAAATTAAGTTCAATTTCTTAAGTCTTTAATGAGAGCTGAATGTATTCTAGGCTGGTGGTAAGCTGTAAGGATGCAGACACAATTTGCAGTTCAGTGGAATTTAAAGTTTAATCAATTAATTTATTTATTTTAATTTATGTATTTGGTACTATGCAGCTCAGACTCACGGTGATTCTCTGCTTTCAGCCTCCCCAGTGCTTGGGTTTTAAGCATGCACCACCACGCTTGGATTTGGTGGCCAGCTCAGCACGCCCAGGGGAGGGGCCAGTATTAAAGTTTCAGTATCAACTACAGTGTGATGTCTAGCTTCTTAGACAAATCAAGGGACCATGAAGAATCAGTGCTGCAGTGGAGTGTAAATTAATCTCTTTTCCAAAAGGGCACTGTGGCCAGGGTGAAGTGAGTAGCCGTCAAGCAAGTCATTCATGTTCTAACTTCAGCAGAAGCCAAACTCATGGTTTTGGTGGAGAAAAATGATGTGTGTGACGTTGCCCAGTGGGTTGCCAGCATGGTCTGCACAGGAGGGGAATGCTTAGTGAACCAAAACCGCAAGGTCCCTGGAGCTGTGCGGAGAGCCTGGCGGAAGGATACTGGGCGGCTGCTGGTCGGCCACCGCACACTGCAGTATCATGCTATCTACTCATCCTATGAGAAAGACCGGGTAAAGAAATCCTCAGTCCTGCCCTTGAGTTTGCATGAAAATGAACATGAAAAAGGAAGGAAACTCAAAAAGGTTAATAAATCCAGTCACATTAGTAATGATAAGTGATTAATGCCATTTCCCTCGCAGTAGTAACCTGCGAAGTATCTAGGCCAGGAAAGACAGTAAAGATACTGTGTCTGATGGGAATCATTATTAAAAACAAAACTATATGTATGATTAATCAATATCTTATGTTTCACTTTATTATTTACCTTGAACGTAATTAGCAATATGAAAGTATTGTAAACTACAAAAGAAGTCACAGATATCAATAGATACTCACTCTATAACATGCAAAAAAAACCCAAACTATCTGAATAGAATCTGTGGTCCCTTCATGGAAAATCTTATATAACTGTCCTCACTTGTTTCAGGCCAACTGGGGTAAAGTAACTAAGCCTTTCAATAGTCCCCCCATCTGGGTTGCTGTATGAAATGTCACATTATTAAGTCAGTATATTTGATTCTAGTGTTTACTGTTTGGGAAACATAATGCATTATCTGTGAGTGAAGAGAAGGTGCTAAATGGTAATTGGTTTGGGCAGGAAATCTATAGCAGAGTTCTATTTGCTTCTCCACTGGGGCTCTGACATTAGGATGACCTCTGGTTGTTCACAGCATTTTAAGTGTGTGGTGTTACTGTCTGGCAACTGGTATCTGAAGAAATTACCACAGATTTTCTTTCTGGGACAATATTACTTACACAATATGTTTTTAAGGTTGTAAAGAAAATCTCCTTTCCCAGTTCCTAAACAAGGCCCTGAAATACTCCATTTTTTAGGAGAATGTTACTTACTATTTTTTTGAAGACAGATGATACCCATTTAATAATATTTTCTTAATTATGCACAGAAGGAATAATACAACACAGTTGACAGCTATGTAGAATTATTTTATACAAATATTAACTTCAATATTGGCTAAAGTGTTACCTAAACTAATTGTTTTAAATTCACAACACTGAAACAGTACACATAAAATCTTGAATGTAGATCCATGTATTTGTGCCTATGAAAATAAATTTATGACATAGGGAAATGCATATACGAGGGCTGGGGAAATATCTCAGGGTCTTGAAACTGTCTGATTGACATTTGTATTTTAATAAAATAAAAATAAATGGAAAAAAAAAAAAGAAAAAAAAAAAACCTGCTTAGGCAAGTGTGGGCAAGTGCTCACAGACTTCAGTTAGATCCCCAGCACAACGTGCTATGCCAGCCCCTCGACCTGGGTGAGCTGAGCTGGCCAGAAAAAAAAAACAAAGAAAAAGAAAACACATATATGAACAATCACATAAACTTTAAAATTAAGTTTTACTTCTACTAATAATTGTGTTTGAAAATGAAAGACAGGTTGGGGAAGCAACTTAGCAACTGAGCATTTGTCTATAGTATGCAAAGCCCTGGGTTTAAAACAAGTAAAAGAGAGCAGAAACAATTAAAAAGCTACTCAGAACTCTTAAAAAGTATCAAGGTCCTAAAAGACAAAGAAAAACAGGAATTGCTGGGAATGGTGGCACAAGCCTGCAATTTAACCATTCAAGATCCTGAGCCAAAAGGATCTATATGAGTTCAAGGCCAGGCTAAACCATATAATAAGATCCTGTCCAAATAAATAAATCAATAGATAGTAATCTCTGTGCAATGACTAGAAAAGCTTTAAGTCACCAAAAATTATAGTTACAGTTCCCTTACACAGTATTGAATTTCTGGTCAGCTTTAACTTCATTGCCACAAAAGGTTAAAAAATAAAAGAAAATTATATATAGATCAGATAAAATTGCAAAGTTTTACTAACGGGTTAGTTCATAAGATAAATATGTATGTATAAAATCTCTAATAAATTAAAAATTTCTAACATAGATCAATTCCTACAGATATGATACAGTAATTAGAAGATGTTTGTACGTAAGAACATTTTTAAATTATATAATTACATCATAATTACAACCCTGAGAGAATTTGTTCAGTTTCACTAAATTCCCAAATCACAATGTTCAATTCATTTTGTGACTACAGCAGAGATGCATGGATATGCAGCCCAGCCCTGTCTCCTATTTTCATGGTCATGAAAATCACTGTACTGCCTCCCCTTGCACTTTCTCCTTGCATTTCCTCACCACCTTGTGAATTATTCAAGGTTAGTGGGCCTTTTTTCTGCAAAACATAGCACAGCAATGACTGAGTGAAACTCATAGTATATTTTACATTTATATAGCTACAAGAAAATTCATGTGTTAATTTTCAAATTTGATGAGTATGATCTTCATTTATCATGGAAATGACATTATTTACAGACAAGACCAAGGGAATTAATTGGGTTTGGAAAGCGAGAGATGTTATTAAAGAGGCATTATTAATAGGGTTTGTAATTGAGAGATTACCTCTGGAAATTGTTTCCAGTATAATGTTCTCGATAATGAGTAAAAGGCTTATTTTTATTATCATTCATGAAAGTATATAGGGCAATGTTATATGAGAAAATATTTGAGGACATCAATTTAACGCTTCTCTGCTTCACTGTCTATCCACAGTAGCACCAACTGTGTTGTCTAGTTCAAAATAGGACTCAAATCAATATTCTTATTAGTTATAACTGCTCTACAAATGGAATTCAATTCAGCAATTATTAAAAATGTATTTACTGAATTCAACACTTTGCACAACCTCACATATAGAGATTTAAAATGGTAAGTCCTTTTCTTCTGATTATATCTGGTTAAGAGAGCAGCTAGCTGTCAGATCTCTAAGTACACGGTGAGGAGCAGTGCGGCTGGTAAACCAAACCAAGCACTTTCAAGGGAGGAAGTTTTTCCTCAAAAGACTGATGTCTGTGGTGTGATGTAAAAATAATGAGGCACAAAATACCTTAAACAGAATTCAGAGTTTTCCAAGCAATGTTGATAGTACAAATAAAATATATTACAAAATGTTAATGTGATTATATCCACCGTTAAGAGAATATCTTTGATCACATTTTGAAGAATTTTGTGGTAAAAGTCAGATAAAAGCTTGTCAAATACAACTTTTTGTGCAAAAGAATGTGCTTATATCAAAGTAATATTACAGAGAATAAAGAGAAGAGTCAGACTCGAGCACCTGTAACAAAGTAGTCTCAGCAGGACTTGACCCTTCCATGTATTAGAGAATGTGTAAAGGATCACCCATCATCCAATTTTCTGCTTCAGCAATGTTAGAGATATTGGTGGTGTTCTATAGAAGAGCAGAAATCAGCAGCTCGATAGTCCAAGCTATCCTGTGTGTATACATATGTATTTCTTTTTCCATTCTTTCTTTTTTTTTCTATTGGCAGTATTCCAAAATATAATATCCACAATAGGAAAAGCTTGTAGGATAAAATAAATTAAATTGTGAATGTAATAAATATAAAATGTCTTTAAGGTGCTATAATGTAGATCACTTACAGTAAATTATTTATACATTTTGGGGTGGAAGTAAGATCTCAGATGAACATGCTCCCTAGGAAGTATCGTCAGTCTCAAGATAGCTAAAAACTAAATGCATATGGGTAAGAAAATTCTAAAAGTAAAAATACAGAGGCCGAAACCATAGTTTACCACCTCAGAAAAGCTTAATCAACATTGCTGTCAATGGTTTTGTTTATGTAGAATCTTAAGAAAAGCAGTGAGACCAACAAGTCTTTTTCATGAAAAGTTCTTTGCTATGGTAATCATTCCATTCAGAGTTCAGAGTGGGTTTATATTTGAATAAATAAATAGCCTTTTTAAGGAGCAATTCAGTTTACATGATCCAAAAAATACTCAGTATGATGCACAAAAAATTAAAGTTGTATATACACATATAATAAAAAGGCAACATTATTTGTAATTTTATTTAAAACAAACACTCATTTCTCTACCTTAATTTTTTTTTTCCATTTAGGACATGGCGTATAGGGTGGACAGGATCTCACTGTGTAGATTGGACTCATAGTAATCCTCCTGCTTACAGCTTCCCAAGTGCTGGGATTACAGGTGCATGCCACCATGCCCAGTCTCAATTACCATCTCAGGGAGCACTGGGGGCGGGGGTGGCATGGCAGGCCCGGGGATCAAACTCCTGGCTGCTGTGTCAGCCTAAGCAGGCACTTTAATCTGCTGAGCTATTTGGCCAGCCCTGTCTTAAATCTTTGAGAACTACAAATTGCTATTATATGAATGACTTTAGCTTACTGCATGGTGATCGATCTGGGTCAAGTTTTAATTTTCAGCTTGTAGAGAGCCATTTTTCCAGGACCATTTGTTAAAGAGGCTTTCTTTCTTCCAGTAAGTGTGTTTGGCCCCTTTGTTGAAGATCAGGTGGCTGAGTGGGTTTGTAGTGGCTTCTGCATCTTCTAATCTATTCCATTGATCCTCAGGTCAATGGAGAAGAAAGTATGTACAATTCCCTCTACATAAGTTTAGCCAAACTTCTTAATATCTGACAGCACAAAATGACTGCTTGTTACTCCTGTTTGGAATGAACCCTTCTGCTAGACAAGGACTCCACTTACGTCTTCACTCTAAAGTTTAAAGAAGTGTGTCCTTGCTAGTTAGAGTTACTATGTTATTTCCACTTCTAGTCATTCTTTATTTTTATTCTACTTTGATCCTCTAATTACTTTCCTTTACCTTAATAAACGTCTTAAATAGCGTATCTGTTCAATGACTCTCATTGCGTGACCTTTAAATTAGGGTGGCATTTCCGTGAGCTTGCCTTTCTTCTGGACAGCATTCGCTGGATTTTATAAAGTCACTCATGATAGAATACTTCTAGAACTTCTTCAGAAAGTAATAAGAAAAGTTAGATAAGTGGGTTCAAAGAGAGAAGTATCCTGAAGATAAATAATGGAACGTATTCTTTACTGTAATTGTTATTAAATTTGAACAATCGCCATATTTTAGATTTGTTAGTTCCCTTTGTATGTTTCAGAGTGTATGATCTTTAAGTAATAAAGTATCTATTATTGGGGTACATAGAACAGAAATTAAATGTTTAGGGAATTTATATTTTATTAATTATTTTTTAAAGACAGGGTATCACTATATGCCCAGACTGTACTTAACCTCACTATGTAGCCTAGGCTGTCCTCAAACTCGGTAATCCTCCTGCATTAGCCTTCCAAATGGTGGGATTACAGGTACATAACAGCATGACCAGTTCAGTCTTTGCTTCTTAAAGGAAGCTTAAAGAATTTATATCTCTCTGACATACATATATTTTTAAAATAGTATTTCTAGAAGTGTTATCTCTTCAAAATGTCTTCTGAGATAAACCTTGCAACTAACGTTAGAATTGCAGGATCAGTCAGGCTGCAACGTCCCAGTGGGCTCTGCTGCAACGGCTGCTCACCAGCATTGCTTCTGGCACACTAAATGCCTTCAACACTTGCAGTGAATAAATCCTGAGTCATCCTTACCGCCCAAAAACAGAGTCCAGAGGTCCTAGTTAGCAGTTTCTTGATGACTAGAGAAAGACGGTTGGGTAGACACACACATAGGCCAATAAGGTGAGTTCTGACATCACAGCTGGTGCACGAGAATCACAACATTGAGGTCGGTCAGGCTGCTATCTCAAAATAAGAAAGAAGAGTAGTTCAGGATACATCTTATCACACTCTGGGTTCATTCCCCAATATTAAAAAGAGAACAAAATTTAGTACTAACAATAAGGAAGAATAAAATATAAAATGTCAATGCCCTTTTTAAAAAAATTGTCAATGGTCAGGATCATATTTCGTTGTTATTTTCTTATATTCTAAGGTTAAAATGTTGAAAGGCGAAGATCAAATACTATTCATCAGCACAGTGCACTTCATACTGAAGACAAATACTTTTTCCAAGTTTTTGGAAGTGATTTAAATTTCAGCTCCAGAAGAGGAAAAGAGTGTGACCTTACAGAATAGCAAAACAGTTATACCAAAGTTGAGAAAGAGGCAAACAATCTTGGATCTTCTATGGTATTGCATGGCATAAAAATAATGAGAAAACAGAAACACATTATACTTTTTGAAGAGTGCCAAGTGGGACAAAGATAGCTTTTAAAATATTTATTCATTCATTCATTCATTCATTTTTTTATTTTTATGTATTGTGTAAAGAGTCTCACTATGCAGCTCAGACTTGCAGCGATTCTCCTGTTTTCAGCCTCCTAGTGCCTGGATTACAGGTGTGCGCCACAATGCCTGGTCTCAGTCACTCGCTCAGCAGGCTCTGGGGACAGGGCCAGCATGGGTTGTGGTGCTGGGAATCAGGTAGACAGCATTTTTTATGATAGCACATGAACTTTCACATATAAACGCTTGTAGCCTGGTGTGTTAACAATATGTATTGATCACTTTTCGCAGGACAGAATATTGTATATATATTGTAATTATATGTATATATATATATATAATTAATTACAGAATATTGTATATATATTGTAATTATATATATAGTAGGGGTATATATATGTATATATATACATATAATTAATTTTTATGTTTAAAATTTTGTGTAGGAAAGATTATAGAGATCCCACCAACTTTACTTATTTTTTAAA
>PVKA01051673.1:0-12083 GCA_004027165.1 Ctenomys sociabilis | reverse complement strand
CCAAGAATCACTCAGAGACCAGTGAATACTATCACAATCAATATTTATCACCCTGGGGCTGAGGAAGCAGAGTGTGGGGGACAGAAGAGGCTGAGGGATATGATAGGCTGAAGAGAAACAGGAGAAAGAAGAACCATGGGGAAAGAAGAAGACTACGTTGTCTTCCCTAAGTCAATTTTCTTCTGGATGGCGCGGGCTGAGTGGTAGATGAGCGAATCAATGAGGCCAGCCACTGAGGGAGAGACAGAGCTAGCACCTCTAGTGAGCCCCATCCCCCAACTGGCCAGAACAGCATCCCTCTTGGCCCTTGAAATGTCCCTTCCTCCCAACCAAAACCTGAGGACCAGGCTTTATACTCCCCTCTGGGGACTCTTACCTGTAAACATGCCCCCAATAATGGCGCACACACCCGTCAGGAAGTGGGTGAAGGACCTGGCAGAGGAAGTGGGCTCAGTGGGCACCCCACTCCCACAGGCCCTGTCCTGTCCTGTGCCCACCCAGTTACCTGTGCTTTTCTGTCAGCTTCACCATCATGGGTGAGAGCTCGTAGAGCACAAAGACTCCAGGAAGCCCTTGGTCTCCCAGCAGCCCATTGGCGACCTTCTCATGCCTGGTCACAGAGAACTGATTTGTCCTCAGCACCTAGGGTAAGAAGGGACCCAGGGCCAGAGCTGGGCTACAGCCTGACCCAAACTCTCCAGCCCTGGGCCTATTCCTCTCACTTGTGCCTTGACTGTGTAGAGGGGAGAAAGAGGCACTGTGCTGGTGACCAACACTGGGAGGCCTAGGGACTATCTAGGCGCCCTGCTCAGCTCTGTCAAGCCTGTTTCCCTGCTGATACCAGCTCGTTAGAGTTTATCATTCCAAGCTCCACCTGGCGGCTATTTTTACGAGCTCCAAGGCCATACTCTAAGGCAGGACTGACACCCTTGCCCCTCAGCCCCTCGTACTCTACACCAAGGAGAGGCTGCTCTGCAGGCCCCAGCAGTGTGCTGTGGGCCTAGGAAGTTTGGTCTGCCAAAGCTGTGGCCTAGAGCAGATGGGTGCACAGGGGACACCAAAACAATGTGCAGAGCCTGTCTGGGCACAAGAGCGAGCAAGAGCTCCGAAGTCCAGGCCCAGGCCTGCCTCTTCTATGAGGGCACATTTTCATCCACACGAGACACAGCAGCACTCACTCCCAGACAGAAGGGAGTGCTAGGCACGGGGCCGATGACTGACAGCGGAGGTCCCTCCAACTCACCTCCCCGTCTACTTTCATGTACACCGTGGGAACCACCTTCACAAAATACTGGAACATCATGGAGGCTGGAGGGAGAAGAAAGCACAGGCATGGGTGCCAGGCCGGGCTTTCTGCAGTGGTGGGGGGCATATAACTGGCCAGTACCTTGGGGTGCAGTGACATTAGTGTGGTCCAGGGGGTTCACAATGCCTGGGTAGTCCTCTCCAAACGACAGGCGCTGGATATAGTGGGTCATGTTGATCTGCAAGCAACACCAGCCTGAGGCCCAGGCCATTCCCAGCCTATGCCAAGCTCACTATTACAGCAGTGACTGGATGCCTGAGTGTCTGTGCAGGTGGGGAGTGGAAGGTGAGGGAGGGGGAAGCAGCCCCCGTTCCCACCCAGGAGCTGCTCCTCACAGTCTACAGGCTCCTGAAGGCCAGAGGTTCGGATACTGCATGCAAACAGGCCAGGAACCAATGCCGAGTGGCAGGTGCCAGCTTTGCCAATCTCAAGCCATGAAGGCTGAGGCTGGAAGTCCCCAATCTTCAGCTGTACTCCCTGTCTTGACCTGTATCAGACTCAGCCACTCCAGGGATTTTACAACAGTATGTTTTTGATTACGTTATGATCCTCTTTGAGGTAGGCCAATGGTCTTCCTCTGCTCACAGGGGAAAGATCAGACTCCTCTGGGTGGCCTTGGAACCCTGTGTGTTCTCACTGGTCCCCACAATGTCCTCAGCCTCACTCATCCACAACTGCCTTTGCGGTTCCTCGGAGGTGCATAATCTTCCCTAGTCCTGCCCCAAGGTTCCCTATGATCCTTCTGTCCAACCCCATCTTTGTCCCTGGACTGCTCACATGACAGCTTAAAAGTCACTCAAACTCCCCCTCAGGCAGGGTCGCTGGGGGAACAGGGTCTGTTGTTCTCTATGTGCTTCCCCTCAGAGCAATGAAAGCACAGCAGAGCGCCCACTCCACCCGCCCTCCATGGCTTCCTCTGTACATACGTTGTCAAGGCCAAAGCTCTGCAGGTCATGAACTAGGAGAGAAGGCAGAAGTGGTCATCAGAGGAGGACAGCCTCCTGGCTCCCTCAGAGTCCTCCCTGAGGCCGCCTCCTTCCTCCCTCTGGAGTGTGGCCCACCTGGCTCTTCTCTGACCCCTCACCACCCTCAGGCCTGGCACCTCCAGGTCCTGCTTACGGATAGTGAGGAAAGGCCTGTCCTGGGCCCACGAAGGTCTGCACCCTCCTCAGGTCTTAAGAACACAGACATTGTGTTCTTCCTTGACACACACAGCAAACTCCAAACCTCTATTCCCAATGCCCTGCCTGTATCTCAGGAAACAAAACCCACTGATTCTGCCTCTCACTAACTGTGCCAGTCACTAACCCCACAGTGCTTGGGACATGAGGACACTAAGTTCTCTCCTGATACTAGCTCAAAGCTCTCCAAAGGGAATCCTACGGGCACTGTACCAGCTCTTCTAGAACAAGTTCTTCCTGCCTTCCAACCCCAGCCCCTCCTGCTGCAAAGACCCTACCTCAAAGACATGTCCCAGTGCTTAAGATAGTCACCACCAGCCAAACCAGAGAAGGGCCCAAGCTCAAATCCCTCCAAGCCTCCCCATTCTAGGAAGGCAGCTGCCCCAGAAATGGGGGCTTGGCCTCCCTGTGGGGACAGGGCCACTTACTCTCCACAGCATGTACTGCAGCATGGGGGAAGGAAGAAGAAAGGAAGGAAGAGAACAACAATGAGAACTATGGAGCAAGATACATGGCAGGAGAGAGGACTGAAATATTCCTGCCTTGGGGTGTGCCCCGGCTAACAAGCTTCTCCCTGGCCCCTCTCAGTGAGTCCTTCCCTGGCTATAGAAGAAGAGTACAAGAGGGGTAGGTAGAAGGACGCTGGCCTAGGGAGAAAAAGAGTGAGGCCTGGAGAGCCTCTTTCCTAGCTGCATGATCTTGGGCAAATCACTGGCCTTTCTTTCTGAGTCTGTGTTTTCTTCTGCAAAAGGCTATTGCAAGGACCATGGAGGATCCCAACCAGAAAATACGAGGGCTCGGGAGGTGGCTCAGTAGCTTAAATGTCTGCCTGTCAAGTGTAAGGTCCAAGTTTGATCCCCAGTACCACAAAAATAACAACAACAACAACAAAACCCTAAACAGAAAATACTTAGTAAACTTTACAACAGACATAATGCCACTCCAGTCCCATCACTAGTCAAAAAGGGTATCAGAGCATAGATTCCCAATTCAGGAGACCGCCAGCCTTGGGCAATGCTAGCCTTATGTCTGAGCATCTTTCCACATGTCTCTAACTTAGTCAGCAGTGGAGCAGATAAGCTCTGCCTTCTTAGCACTGCCTCCCTGGAGGGCTACAGGCCTCGAGTCCACTTGACACCCTGCCTGCTCCGCAGTGTCTCACACGTTCCCCTTCCACACCAGCCACCTGTCCCCACTGTACCTGAACTCGCTATGCATTCCTGCCTTTGGGACTGGCATTTATAGACACCAGTGTGGCTGGCACTGCTGCTTTCCTCAAATATAGTCTTTCCCTGGCTACCCTAACTACAACAGCACACACACTGTCCCGTCCCAGCCCTTGTCTCCACCACCTTTTTCGTATCTCTTTTCAGTCCACATTACTTTATATGTATCACCTTCTATATCATCTGCTTGCTTCTTTACTAGAACGTTCTCAGGGAAGGGACCTAACTGACTACTGGATCTTACCACTTAGACCAAAGGCAGCTGGCCTATGGCCTGTGTGTATAGCAGATGCTGTATCACAGAAAGCTCTGAAAAGTTCACCTTTACTGATCTAAACTAACCGATGGCATTTAATAGTTAATCACTACGTGTTTGGTGAATGCATGAATGAACAAATGTATCACAATAAATCTTACTCATCCCAACATCCTTGAGAGGGAAGTAGCATATTAGTACTCCCACCTCACAGAAGAGATTGAGTAGTGCCCCTAACTCCCAAACACGACCCAGCTCAGCTTCTCTGTGTGAGGCAGAGCGGAGGGTCTCAGCTGTCCCACACACGAAGCTCACTTACCATGCACATGAGACTGCTGGAAGCTCTTTCCAGGTGCAAAGTGGAAATTTCCAGCCACCTGTAGGGGAGATTCTCAGCCATCGCCTCTCTTCATCTCCTGAGGACCTGAGTGGGTCCTGGCTTCCACCTGCCCTGCCCTAATCCCTCCTGGTACCTTGTTCACTTCCAAGAAGCCGTACACCTGGCAGCCTTCATTCTTCTGCTCCTGCATCTTCTGGCTGAAGCCCTCCCGCCGGCACTGCTCAATGGTGTCTGGGTTCTTGAAGGCCCAGCCACGCCGGCGATAGGCCTCCCGCACATCTTCACAGGTGTTGCAGCACCTGAGGAGAGGGGCCGCTGGGACCGAGGCCAGCACAGGCAGCTCAAGAAATACAGGCTGAGCAGCTGTGCAGTTCAGCCTACTACGAAGCCTCCACCAGCCAGCCTCACCCCAACCACAAACAGTTCTTCAATGTGTCCTTAGTGGTATAGGACTATTAAAAATTCATGTTCCCTGGGGCTGGGGAGATGGCTCAGTAGAATAAACACTTCCCTGGCAAACACAAGGACCTGAGTTCAATTCCTGGTTCCGCAAAAAAAAAAATCATGTTCCCATTCTGTTTGTGTGCTGAACAAATGGTGGTGATGAACACGAAACACTGTGAACGTACTTAATGCCGCTGAAGGGTATATAGCTCAGGGGCAGAGCGCTTGCCTAACATTTATGAGGAACTGGGTTTGGGTTTGATTTCCAACATCACACACATATATATACACAGAAAGGTTAAATAACAAATTTTATGTCACATGTATTTTATAACCAAAAAGACTTTTTTGGGCATTGCTGGGGATCAAAATCAGGAACTTCCACATGGTAGGCACTGAGCCACATCCCCAGCTTACTCCTTAAAAACTTCAAAATAGGGGCTTGGGAGGTGGCTCAGTGGAATAAGTGCTTCCCTGGCAAGCGCAAGGGCCTGAGTTCAATCCCCGGTTCCACAAAACACAAAACAAAAAAAACTTCAAAATACAGACTCCCAGGCCCACCCAGACCTGTCGAGCCAGCCTCCTAAGAAGGCACAGCCAGTGAAACAATGCAATAGCAAGCAGACACTGGATGAAGGTCTGGACTGGGCCCTCCACATCAGCGCTGTATGTACATGTTCAGCCTCTACATGATCTGCACAGTGGGGTGAAGTAGCTTAGAAAGCAGAGGCCATTTGAGCCCTCCTAGGTCTGCTACTCCCAGGCAGGGGCTTCGAACTGTGGGGTACACCAATTCTTGGTGTGACCCGACCTGCCAGTCTGCCTAAGACCAAGGCTAACAGGCAGCATGGGATGGGGATCCTGCTCCGCCCCCCCAGGGGTGGCTCACTTGATGTCTTCTGACTCAGCACCATAGCAGCTCTCACAACGGTCAGGATCCAGGGAGTCTGGGTCAAACACCGTCACCTCAACTTTCCCCAGCTCTAAGGGAGGAGCAAGGGCACAGGAATCAACGAGGGGCACAGAAAGTGACATCTCTAGCCCTAGTTCTTCACAGGTGGCAGACCCTGAAGTTAAAATAGCAGTTAACATTTACATAGTATGTACTATGGATCAGGCATGAAGCACTTCTATATATCTATACCTATATCTATCTGTATTGTATTTTAATAAAAAATAATAGTAAGGCTGGGCATGGTGATCCTTGCTTGTGATCCTGGCACTCTGGGAAACCAAGGCAGGAGGATTGTAAATTTTTTTTTTTTGGTCTTTTCGAGACAGGGTCTCACCATGCAGTTCAGGCTGGCCTTAAGCTCACTTTGTAGCTCAGGCTGGTCTCGAACTCACAACAATCCTCCTGCCTCAGCCTCCCGAGTGCTGGGATTACAGGCATGTGCCACCACGCCCGGCTTGAGGACTGTAAATTTGAGCTCAGCTTATGCAACTTAGGGACTTACTAAGGCCCCATCTTTAACGTAAAAAAGGGCTGAGAAGGGGCTGGGGAGATGGCTCAGTGGAATAAGCGCTTGCCTGGCAAGCGCAAGGGCCTGAGTTCAATCTCTGGTTCGGAAAGAAAAAAAGAAAAGAAAAGAAAAGAAGAAAGGTAGGAAGGAAAGGAAAGGAAAGGAAAGGAAAGGAAAGGAAAGGAAAGGAAAGGAAAGGAAAGGAAAGGAAAGACAAGAAAGTCAAGGAAGACAGGAAGACAGGAAGAAAGGAAAGGAAAGGAAAGAAGGAAAGAGGGCCAGGGAGATGGCTCAGTGGAATAAGTGCTTCCTGGCAAGCACAAGGTACTGAGTTCAATCCCCAGTTCCGCCAAAAACAAAAGCAAGCAAGCAAGCAAGAAAGAAAAAGGTTGAGTGGCTGGGGAGATGGCTCTGTGGAGTAAGTGCTTCCCTGGCAAGCACAAGCTACTGAGTTCAATTCCTGGTTCTGCCAAAAAAAAAAGGAAGAGAGAGAAAGAGGTTGAAATATGGAAAGTTAAAAATGCATACTAACCTATATCATAATTTAGCCTATCCTTCCTTAAACATATACTTACATTAGCGTAAAGTTGGGTAAAACCAGGAGATAGCTCAGTAGAATAGCCCTTGCCTGGCAAGTACAAGGACTTGAGTTCAATCCCCGGTTCCACAAAAAAAAAGTGTAAAAAATTGTATAAAAATTACTGAATACCTCTAGTTATTTACTGACTACTCTACTGAAAGTGAACAGAGCAGCTGTATAGATAAACTGCTGCACCATCATCAAGTCAAAACAATCTTAGGCCAGACAACTCTACGGGATCATCTCTGTATTATTTGATCCTCTAACCCATGGGACAAAGTACTAGTGTTTATCACCACTTCAGAGCTGAGGCTCACAGACTGCAAGAGACAAAACTAGACCTTGAGAACCTCAACTGTTAACCTTGGACTGCCTGCATTCCAAAGGAAAGAGTACTAAGGGCTGAATGCAGCCAGTGGCTGGGGAGGCAAACTCAGGTTTAGAAGGGGCATCCTCAAGCTTCTGCTACTCAAAGTACAATAAACAATCAAAGCCAGCTGAATATACAAAGGCTTAATATATAAATATCTATACCCAATTTAATAAAGGCTGGACCCATGTGCTGTTCTGGCTTTCCCCTCAGGACCAGGGATTGAATCAGGAGTAAGTACTGCAGCACCAACCTATACCCTCAGCCTTTTATTTTGAGTCAACGTCTCAAGTTGCCCAGGCTGTGTGGAGTTACAGGAGTGTGCTCCCATGGATGGCTCCACTCTGATTCTTTCCTCTTTTTTTTTTTTTTTTTTGAGACAAGGACTTTTTAATGTAGTTCAGACTGTGCTTCAATTCAATATATAGACCAAACTGGCCTTGAACTTGCAGCGCTCTTCCTGCCTCAGCCTCCCTACTGCTGTGGTTACAGGTGTGTGCCACCATCCCAGGTTCTGATTCTCAATAGAGGGGTACTGTGGGCAAGCGAGGCACTAGCTCTGTAATGTCCATGAGCCATGAGCATAGTCCACCTGCCAGAAGGTAAGCCTTGGGTATGTGCAGCTCTAGGACCTGAGACCCTGCCCCAACCCTGGTTACCATGCCGCTCAGCCTCTGAGCTCACGGGGATGCCATCCTTGTCTAGTCGTTTCTTAAACAGGTTGTGTTCCACATCCAGCTGCTGCTCCCCAGCCACATCCATAGCGTCGATGCTCAAATCTGGAAGCAGAAAATCAAGTTTAAATACCAGGACGCTAGGGCAGGGAGGCCTGGATTTTAGAGGTAAAGAACCTGTACTGTGTCAGGACAGAGCCAGAATTGGTCTAGGGGAAAGAGGCTGTCTTGGGTTCCAGTCCACATTCTAAGGTGGAGGTGAGAATCTGGAAGCCCACCTGGAAACTCTGGGGTTTCCCACTCCCACCCCTGCTGAGGTACTCACAGGCACAAGGCATGTGCGGGAAAAGGACATCGATGTTGATCTTCAGTTTATCTCCCCGTGACTTGTCCACGTAGAGCTCTGGATGCACCTGGGGCAGCGCTACGTCATCAGACCGGGTCCCTGCCTCTCAGTACCCACTCCAACCCCAAAGGTCCTACCTTAGAATGCCCCGCCCCATCTGCCCTCGTGCTACACCCCACTCCTTACCTCAGTGGTGAGGTAATACTGCAGCTCGGACAGGAACAGTAGCAGCATGAGAAGGCCACTGACGATGGTCACTGCAGGGCGGGGAGCGAGAGTCAGAATGGCCTCTGTTGCATTGTCTCAGACACTAGCAGGCCGTGCAGAGTCCAGGCGCCCGGACCACCCTCTGGGACTCCCACCTCCCCGCACCGCGGCCCCCCCCCCCGGGGCCTACCCCTCGCCGCGGCCTACCCGTGGCGCCCCCGCAGGTCTTGACCCGGAAGTCCTCCAGAGTCTTGGGGTAGGCATCGAACTGTTTGAGCTTCCCCAGCGCCTCCATGGGGACCGGCCGGAAAGGGGGTGCCAGCCGGCCCACCTAGGTGGCCTCTCGCTTCCGGCCGAGAGCCGGAGCCACGCCTTCTGCCTTCCTCACGCAGGCGCAGCAATAAGCACGCCTGGTCCCGCCCTTCGCCACACTGACTGCTCCGCCCACCGATGCTGCCACGCCCCCTCGCGCTGGCCTTGTGCCTGCGAGGTGTAGGCGCTGTGGTCTTTGGATTGTACTACGTGGGTCAGGGTCCTGGGAGAGAGACCCTGCCGGCTAGAAATACTGTAGCAGTAGCAGCCTTCGGTGGCCTCGTGCTAGTCTCACTTTAGATACTTGGTTTTCTCTGAACAGTGGATTTTAGGGTCCCTGCAATGACCAACAGCATCGTTCACCTTGACATTGGTTAGAAATGCAAACAAATGATGCCCATTTAGGAATCAGCAAATCTAGGAGGATACTATGATGATTCTGATGCTTTGAAGGTGTGAGAATCTCCATCCTGGAAAGTGAATGTTCGCTTCATTTCCCTAAGAGCAAACTGATTAATAGCAGGCCCTATTCCAATCCAGTTCTTTTGGACCTCAAAGTCCTTTGGGATCCAAGATTTTATAGGTTGATTTTACTTAAACAGCGTCCCAGTAGTTCTCCTGAGTGCTGGATTGTCCTAAATTATTAAATTTATCTTCTAGACCTTGGGCCTCCCACCTGTGTATGCTATCCCTCCAGGCCTATATACAAGTGTGAGGTTTAAGCCTTCCATCCCCACTTTGCATTGTAGCCCATTGAATGGAGAGGAACAGCTCCCACAGTAATGCAGCACAAATGTTCCCCAAAAGTTTCCTTTTCCCAGGAGGGGCTGATCCATTGGTGAGTTCACAGTTGAGTGTGCTACTAGGAGCGCCTGTTGGAGGTGAGTCACAGGGGCTTTCTCTCCCTCCCTCCTTTCCTTCCCTCCCTCCTGCGTCCCTCCCTTTCTTGTCTCTCTATCTCCTCTCTCTCCCTCCCTCCCCCCCCTCTTAGTTTCCTTGGCCCAATCATTCCACCATGATTTTTCTGCCTTGTAACCAAGCAACCGTGGAGGAGTCTCTCAAAGTGTGAGCACAATAAAGCTCTCCTCCTTGAATTGTGTGTGTCAGGTATTTTGTCCTAGCAATGAGAAGGCTGATTAATGCAGAGAAGATTACTAGGAAAAATAAACAAATGGGTTTGTGTATCATTGGGGGGGATAATACATGGGTTTTGGCTTCAGGAGCCAGGTACCTTAGTCCATTTTGTTGCCACAACAGGATATCTGAGACTGGGTAATTTATAAAAGGAAAAGATTTCTTTTGGCTCATGGCTCGAAAGGTAGGAAGTCCAAGATTAGGAGACTGGACTCTGAAAAGGCTTTGTGCAGCCTCATAACATCGTAGAAATCAGAAGTAGGAGAAGCCATGTGCAAAAGAAAGACTAGGGAGCTAAACTCCTACAGGAGCTAGACCACTTCTCTTCTTAAGAGAAAGGCATTAATCCACTCATGAGTGCTCTGTCACCCTGACCCAAGACCTCCTATGAGGGCCCACCTCCCAACTCTGTAGCACTGAGAAATGTTTCAACATATGAATTTTTGAATGCATAAGCCACAGCACTGTGGGAATGAGAGGTTATTTAGAAGTAGGGAAGTCTTGGGAGAGGATTAGTTTAAAAGAAAAATACTGAGTTCAGCTTCAGGCTTCTTCTCTGGTCAGATGTCTGAAAACATCTACATGGAAGTCCACTTAAAGAAGAGAAACAATGCAGGAACTTGTCTTCATTGTACTTACATACACTGTAGGCTGTTTGGGCATTAGAGACAGGACACGGTTCCAGGCAGGCTGCACAGAGGAGATCACAATGTGCACTCTAGGATGAGCTCTTCGATACATTTGGGGTGACGCTGAGCTCTGCCTCCCTCCTGCAGGGGGCGTTTGTGACCCAACGTATGTTGTCTTTCTGCTGTGGCATCATTTTGCTGTTGATTATGAACCTCTTCACTTAAGCATCCCATACATAGAGCCAGTTTTATATTTATAAATTATATTTTAAATTAAATGGAATTAAATTTTTTTTGCGGAACTGGGGATTGAACTCAGGCCCTTGCCCTTGTCAGGAAAATGCTTATTCTACTAAGCCATTTCCCCAGCCCTCATATATATATATATATATATAATTTATTTATTTTTATTTATTTATTTTTTTGAGGAACTGGGGATTGAACCCAGGTCTTTGTGCTTGCCAAGGAAGCACTTATTCTACTGAGCCATCTCCCCAAACCCCTCCCAGCCCCCATATATTTTTAAAAAAGAATTTTAACTAAATTTTGAGGAGCTCCTTTTAAGTGATATAGAAATTGTTTCCCCTGGCATCTTCCATCTCAGCCTAGTTAGCATTTGTTTTTGGGGTAAAGAAATGGATGAGGAGGCAAGATATGAGAGGTTGGAGGGGTGTGGGGCATAGAGGGCTGGGGAGCTCTGGAGGCCAACAGGACAGAGGACACCTGTCAGCTGGGGAAGACATGGAGCACTGCTAGAAGATTTTTATCCTATTGGTGTTCTGGGTGCCTAGCTTGTGGCTGATGGCCCCCACCTGGACCTAGCCCCTGAATCAGCACAGGTGATTCAGATATACTTTGTTTTATGGCAATTACAATGACCCTTGATTCAAATTTCCTTCTGGAATCTGCAACTACTCTTCCTGTCACCACAGAGTTGCAGAATGAAATTGGTTTGGAGCAACAATCTAACAGTGCAGCTCAAGACCCTGTAAACACAAGAACAATCCAAACCCAGAGCTTGTACAAGAAATGAAATTATAAAGATCAGAGAAGAATTCAATGAAATGGAGACTAGAAGAATAATACAGAGATTCAGTGAATCAGAGAGCTGGTTCTTTGAAACAATAAATAAAACAGACAAAACCTTAGTTAACATTACAAAAAAAAAAAAAAGGAAAGAAAAGACACAAATCAATTAGAAAGGAAAAAGGTAAAACAGATACTGTTGAAATCAAGAAAATTATTAGCAAACATTTATGCCAAAAACTTGGAGAACGCAGAAGAAACAAAGAGATCCCTAGATATATGTGAATCACCAAAAGTGAACCAAAAAGACTTAAAAATCTTTTTAAAAAAAAAAACAACAACTGGGAATTGAGCCAGGCATGGTGGCGCATGCCTGTAATTCCAGCACTTGGGAGGCTGAGGCAGGAGGATTGTTGTGAGTTCGAGACCAGCCTGAGCTAAAAAGTGAGCTTAAGGCCAGCCTGAACTGCATAGTGAGACCCTGTCTCAAAAAGACAAAAAAAAAAAAAAAAAGAGGGTAAGAGCATTGTCAAAATCATTCTTGCAAGCTAGCAGTACCCTGATCGCCAAACCAGACAAAGATCAAATA
>PVKA01051672.1:0-12083 GCA_004027165.1 Ctenomys sociabilis | reverse complement strand
AAAGAACCAATAGGAAGAGAAAAAATGCTACAATACACATCAGTTTGGCTTTTCTAAGGTAATATATTTACTAAGAAGTTTTAGCTTCTATCATTATAACTTATAACTTGAACCCATGAAAACAAAAGTCATATATGTTAAAAACAAATCCTTTGGAATATGCTTTTCCTTCCACTAATCTAAAACATTCACTGCTGCAAAAGTACAGCTGGAAGAGAATGAACATAGTCGATAGTGATAATCATCTTCACATGTATCTTCATCACCATCATCAAACCCCAGCAAGTCAACCAAACTATTATTATCCCCTTTAACAGGATTTCAAGAGAGCTATTAGCAATAAATAACTATATGATCTAAGTCTATAAACAGTTGTTTGGCCCAATCAAAATTAATGAATCTCTTCTCTATAGTTCTTTAGTTTGCATATCTATCTATTGATCAATCAATCGATCGATATATAATATAGATATGTTGATTTTTCTACAATGCCTGATCATTACATGGGCCTTGATATCAAGCATATAGTTATTCACTTCAATTTCTTAAAATTCTTCTCTCTTCCCTTACCTCCCATAGGCTGGGGAGCAGATACAGGGCCTCAAGCACACTAGACAAGTGATGTAACCCTTAGTTCTTGTACTTCAAATATGCTCAAGATTCTTTTTCTAGGGATGGGGGAGATGGCTCAATAGAATAAGTGCTTGCCTGGCAAGCACACAAGCACAGGGGCCTGAGTTCAATCCCGGGTTCCAAAAAAAAACTTCTATCATTGCATTTTCTAGGATAAATACAAATGGTCTTCCTTCTTCATGCTTAATTGAACAGATGTCTCAGGAATTTCATTTAGGTATGAAACCATATAGTTATTGTAACAGTAATGTTACGTGAACACATTCCTACCATCTTATCATTTTCATCTTGTACAATTACATGAAAGTTTAGAACTAAATAAGGACTTTACTTGATACTTTAAAATTCTATATGTTTATGATTTGATGTGACCCCTTTAACTTTTTTCACTTATGCTTATAAAGTCAGCATTAAGATACTGAAGTCAGAAAAAGTACCTGTATTCTTGTATACAACTACTTACTAGCTATGAAATGAAAAGACTGATGACTGTACTGTCTGAACAGGGAGTTAAAATAAAAATGGAGAAAAATAGATGAATCGAAGTTAACACAGCATTTACCACATATGTACCATATTCTAGATACAGAGTTGAACACCAACATAAAGGTAAATAAACTAAGGAATTAAGTTCAGAAGATTTAACAATTTATTTCCCACAAACAAGAAAACATCAAAATACCACAAATGAAACATATTACTGTTTAAGTTTGAGCCATAGTATTTATCATTAATTATTGTGTTTTTTTTTTTTTTAATGCATTACCAGGGATTGAACGAAAGACTCTGTGCTTGCCAGGTAGGTGCTTATTCTACTGAGCTATCTCCCCAGCCCTTTATAATTATTGAACCACACAAATATACCTGATTTAAAAAATGAGAAATATAAAGATTTTTCAATGAACCAAATCATTGTAAACAGATTAGATGTTGGAATAAGTCAAAATCCACAAAAAAGTATGATTTATTTTATTTTTATTTATTTTGGCAGAGCCGGGGATTGAACTCAGGTCATTGTGCTTGCCAGAGAAGCGCTTATTTTACTGAGCCATCTCCCCAGCCCCTAAAAAAGTATAATTTTAGTCCATTATTTATATAATTCATGAGCCAAAAAATATATCCATATCTGAAGGAAGAAACCCTACATTTTAATTGATTCACTGAAACTGTTTTTAGATCATGTGACAGTATAAGGGTACTAAACTGAATTCTGTGAACAGTATTCAACAGTTCTAGAGCTAATACCCACATGTATTCTCTCTTTAAAACCCAGAAATTTAAATAATGCCTGAAAAAAATAGCTTCACAATATACCAACATCACAAACTCCATGAAATACATTTAGAGGTCAACTAAATATGGATAGCCTTACTGAGAATCAGTAAAAGAAATGTAAATTTGAACCCTAGATTTACCAGATAGTAGCTATGTAATCTTGGGCAAGTTACTTAATGACCTCTGTTTCCTTATCTATAGAGGGGGAAAATATATCTAACATATCTAACTCAGAGGGTGATTATGAGGATTAAAATCACCTATGAAAAATCCTAACACTAGAATATCAATAAGAACAGAAGTAGATAAATAATCCACAGGGGAAATAAAAGTGGCCAACAAATGAACTTACTGGGATAACTGGAGAAATGCAAATTTTAATCTTGACTTATATATACTAATTTATTGTTAAAAATTTAAAGATGTAAAAAAATTTAAAGGAATTAGTAATTTTCTAAGGAGTATAAATTGAAACCACTGATCTAGAAGAACAGAATTTGGTTAAGCTGAGCTGTAAATGGCTATGGTAGACAATTTCTTTGAATAACTCACTATGGTTGTAGAATGCTGGATTGTGTTGGATTGTGGTGTCGAGTTCAAGCACCTAAGTTAGTTGAATGTCAATGGAGTGCCCACCTTTGACAGGTGTAGACAAAGGAAGGGGTGTAGAAAGAAAAAAATCATGATGTGTGTGTATAGACAGTACAGTTGGGATAGATAACGCTGTGCTTCTACATAATTCTATGAGAGGCAAGATCTGCACTAATGGTGGTTGGACAGGATATTATTATGTCAGCTTCTAGCACTACGGTCATCCACTAGGAAAATAATTATTGAATTTTTGATATAATTCAGGTATAAAAAAATAAGATAAGTAAGCAGCTACACTCTTAATTCACTGATAAGAGATATCTGCTAAAATAATATCTGTAAATATAATATCATGTATGCACCTTGTACAATACCAAAACGTTATGAAAACAGTTTGCAATGTATTGATTTATCGAATGTGTATGGTTAAGGTGTCTTGAAACTGTCTAATTGACATTTGTATTTCAATAAAATAAAAAACTAAAAAAAAAAATAAAATAAATAAAATAAAATAAAAAAAAGAACAGAATTTGGTAAAACATAATTTTTTTTTTTTTTTTTCGCAGAACTGGAGATTGAACTCAGGCCCTTGCACTTGCCAGGGAAGTGCTTATTTTACTGAGCCATCTACCCAGCCCCAAATAGCAAAAGCTATTTTATTTTACATTTATTTATTTATTTTGCAGAACTGGAGATGGAACTCAGGCCATTGTACTTGCCAGGTAAGTGCTTATTCTACTATGCTATCTGCCTGGCCGCTGTAAAACAATCTTGACCCAGGAACTTCTAAGAATTTCTCTTGTGAAGGTAACTAGAAAGGTATGTAAAGTTGTATCTACAAAAATATTCAACATAGAATTATTCATAATTTGGAAAACTTAAAAATAAGCTAAATATCTTTTTTTTTTTTCTTTTTGGCGGAATTGGGGATTGAACTCAGGCCCTTTGCTTGCCAACTGAGCCATCTCCCTGGCCCAGTTAAATATCTTTTAATGAGCATTCAATAAATTACGGCGCCTAAGCATAAAATGATCTTGCAGTCATTATGGACTAAATTTTTATTAGTGCATGTTAGTAATACAAAATAATGAGATTCATGCTTTTTTTTTTGCACTGGGGATCAAACTTGGGACTTTGCACTTGCCAGGCAGGCACCAAGCCACTGAGTTATTTCCCTGGTGAGAGTTACTTTGGTATACTGGTATGAAAAATTGCATATTTTGATAGTTTCCCCCATAATAACCCTTCTTTCTTCCTCGTCATCTCCTTTGCCATCTCTAAAAGTGTACTTTTGAGTTTCCTGTCATCTCCATAAAGAATTTATATTCTCTTTATTAATGAAAAAGTATTCTAAAAGATTATTAAATAAAACAAAAATTATAAACCAATCGAGTAGGATCTTATAAATACATATATGCACATATAAACGTGTACAATATAACTCAATGATTTCCAAAACTAAAGACAAATTAAATGGCCTTCAATAAGGGAGTGATTATTGTCACAGCGAAACCTTTATCAAAAGGACATTTCATATATTGACATGGTAAATTCTTATTATACAAACAGAAAAGATAAACAGGGGAATAAAACATACAATAACTAATTTTTAATAAGTTATACATTTACCTACACAAAAAAAGGTCTTAAACAATATACACCAAATTATTGTTTATTCCTTTAATTGCACAGACTGGGGATGTCATGTGAAGCAGACATTCTACCACTGAGTTATATCCAAAATCCTACATTAAATGTTTTCACAGCAGAAATACACTGTCACTGTAAACATTAAATCTAATACATTTCTTATAATAGATTAATCCTCAGGTTAATGTATTAAAAACTTCCTTAAATTCATTGTGCTTTTAATCTGTGAAAGTACATGGCAACATGTAATCCCAGGACTTGGGAAGTTGAGACCAGAGGATTTTTTTCAGGCCAGCCTGGTCTACACAGTGAGTTTAAGGCCAGCTTAGATTGCACAGAAAGAACTTATCTCAAACTATACCCCCAAACACAAGTTTGAAAATCCTATATGCTCATAAAAATTAATAAGAAAGTTACTAGACATCAACCCAAAAGAATTTTCCAGTACCTAATTTGTTTAAAAGTTGGCTACATAATCTGAAAGCTAACTCAGCAAAGCAATGTGTGATTATGTTTATAGAATGCATAGCAACAAATAGTTCTGAAAATGAAATGTGAATTATTTTATGAATTAAACAAGTTTAATGCAAACTATGTGTGCTAAACACTGAAGAAACAGAATCCAAGAAATAACAGTCTTTGCCCTCAAGAAATTTAGCATCAAGTAGAATAAAGGTAATTATATTTATTATTTTAGTATAATGAGGAATTCTTTTATTCCTTAAAAAATATACTTAATAACTACCATATGCCAGCTTTGTCTGGAATCTTGCTACTCAATGGTGATCCAAAAAAGGACACAAAATTCTTGCCTTCTTGTAGAAAGGAAACATACTAAACTTATAGAGAGAGATTGGGAAAGAGTGGTTGTTCAGTATGCACAAGGATTTTGGCAGGATTCTAGCAGCACATCAATTATACATATATATATATACAATTATATATATGTATATATGTAAATATATATTATACAATTATATATATATATAATTGTATATTCATAGGCATATACACATATAGATAAATATATGCAGCACATATGAAGACTGTAAATGCCATGGAAAAAGATGAAGCCAGAAAAAGAATAGAGGGTAGAGATAGGCAATTCTGATTCGTATTAAGGAAATGATCATGTTTAAGGATACATTTGAACAAAGATCTGAAGGAGGAAAAAACAAGCTATACTTTTTGGAAAGAATAACAAACATAAATATCTTAGGATAAAAGTGTATATATCTAAAATGCATACAAGAATAGCAAGGAGGCTAGCATAGCTAGAAAACTAAAGGAAGCATACCAAGAAATGGTGTGAAGGGTTGGGGTTGTAGCTAAATTACACAGCATGTGCCTAGCATGCAAAAGTACCTGGGTTCAATCCCCAGTAGCACTGAGGCATGCAACGGGGAAGAGTAAGTTGATGTGAAAAGAATTATGCAGTGCCCTGAAGGTAACTGAAAGGTCTCTAAATCATATAGTGGAAGGTTGAACATTCATCCAATTTGTGTTTTAAAAGTTCACTTTGGCTGCTGTGCTGAATTAGATGTCTGGGAGAAGTGACTGTTTGGAAGGCTATTGCAAATAATCTGAGATGATAGTAACCTCGATGTGGAGCACTGAAAGTGATAAAAAGGATGAGAATTTGAATATATTTTAGAAAAAGTCAATATTGCTCAATTATGGATTGCAAGGTATGGACAAGATCAGTCAAGAACATAGGAAAAATGATGGGGATGTAGTTCAGTGGTAGACTAGATTCCTTAGATTCCCCAGTACCACAATCAAACAGTCCATAAATGAGGAAAAAGACTCAATGATGAACTCTTCTTTATATGAGTCATAGGAATAAGTTGGCTCTGATCAAGATGAAAAAGACAGGAAGGGACAGATATGGGAGAGCAAAGTCAAAAGTCTATCACTGATGATGTTAATTTTGAGATATTTAGTACACAGATAGGTATAGAAGTAAAAAAATTCTGAGTCAAAGGGAATAAAACCTAGGTTCATAAATTTCTTCCATTACAGCAAAAAAAATCTTAAGTAAAATCGATAATCAGTATTTAAGTGCTATCTAAACTCAGGAGATTAAATTATTTCACTAAAGCAGTTATTGCTATAAAAAACATAAGCTTTCCAAAGACAGGCATGGACAACAATATAAGAGAAGCCCAGCCAAAAAAAAAAACAAGTAGGAAAGTAGATTAAAAAACTAAGAAGACTGGGGCATGGCGACACACATCTATAATTTCAGATCTTTCAAGGTTGAAGCAGGAGGATTGCCACAAATTTGAAGCTAGTGAGTTCAAGGCCAGCTAGAACTACATAGTGAGACCCTGTCTCAAACAAACAAACATAAAACTAAGAGAAGAAAAAACATACAGAACCAAAAGGAAAAAGAATGTTTCAAAGAGGACAAACTTAAAAAAAAAGAACAAATAATGTCATGTGTTGATAGTTTTGGTAAGAAAGACAAGAACGAGAACTGATTATGGGATTGAAATTAGATACAAGAGCAATGATAATAGTTTCAGTAGAGCTGATAGGAAGCAGAAGCAGGAAAGAATGGTAAAGAGTTACTAGAAGTAGCATATATAATTTTGAATGAAAATGAGAAATGGTACAGTAGTGAAGGGACCATAGAGTGAGTAAAAAAATTATTTTCCTATTATGTGGAAAAATAAGAAAGGGAAAAATAATCATTAAGGACAAAATGTAAAATAAAGGAACAATTCATACAAATCTAGGATAATGTAAAATGGAGTAACTGGAAAAGGGATAAAGGGATATTTATCCAATAAAACTTCAGATTGGAAAACAGGGAAGATCAGCATAATGCAGCAAATCTCTTTAAGATACCTCCCAAATCTGATTTGATTATTGTAGACAATCAAAATAAAGAAGTTCAAAGGCAAAAATCTTAACACTAATTACATACTTTTCTTCCTTTCCAGTGGGTCATTATATTTCTATTCCCACCGATTGATTAGCATGCCTATGAAGTCATGTTTGTTTTCAAATCTAGCAATATTTCAATTATATAATTTATTACATAAACTAATGAAATGAATACAAAAAGATTTCCCTGAAAATTAAATGCTTCTGAAAAGTTTAATAACAGATTTTTTTTCATTAAAGTTACTGGTAAATTAGACATGAGATAAAGTACCAACAGAAAACATAATAAAAATATATAAGGACTCCATCAAGTTTTAGAAGTAATTAGGACATTGTTTCACTTCAAAGACTCTTTGATCCTCTACCTCACTGCCCTGAACAACTTAATATTTAAATACACAATGCTAAAGATATCACATCACCTGTGTCTTCATAAGTTATTTTATATATGCTAAAGGTGCAGGTTATTTTCTTAATGATAAATTTTATAACTCCAGTTTTTACACTAAAACTTCACATTGTGCCTAAAAACTCACTGCTATTTAATTATTAATGTATTAATAATCTGTATTTTGTAATAATGATATTAGAATTTTGTATCTGATACAGTAAAAAGTTTCTCAAGCCTAAATAGTACTTAACCCTTACAAACATGTACTCTCATAGGGCTGGGGATGTAGCTCAGTGGAAGAGCTCATGCATGGTCAAAACCAAAAACAAACAGTTGGCTCCCATTTTTTTGTTGTTGTTGTATTTGTTAGGAGTGGGAAGGAAGAGTTAGGCTATCTATACAAATCTGCTCAGTAGAAGTAATGAAATATTCTATATACAACTCAAATGTTCTTGCAAATTATAGTTTGATATCAAGCTACCTTAAGAGAGTTATCAACTAATCTTCAATAGAATGAGTTGATCAGCTTTAGGCTTGTAAATTTCTTTCTCTTTTTTTTTTTTAGCTTGTAAATTTCTTACTGAAATTTAAGTAAGACTAATTTTCCTTACTCTGTAAAATTACTAGTAGCATAAATGGCTTCGTCAAACTGAACATAAAATATTTAATCCAGTATCATTAAAGAATGGCTGTAAATGTATTAAAAATTCAAATTAGTTAGTACAGAATATATTCAGGTTTGCATAATGCAAACTCTAAAATTAAAATAATGTATAAAAGCAGTAACTTAGATTTTCCATTAACATTCTGAGCTACAAAGTCTTACACCTCTGAAGTTCACTACTAAGAAAAGATAATGTCTTGTCCTTCAAATACTTCCTCCATAACAGAGACACCCTTTGCCCCTGCTGGTATGGGGGATTAAAACCAGGACCTCTTACATACTAGGAATCCTACCACAGGGAAGATACCTTTCTTCCTAGAAGTAATGAGCTGAATCTAATGTCTCTGCCCTGAACAACTTGATATTTAAATATACAATGTTAATGATATCCCATCACCTGCAAGTTTTGCATCACTACCCTAAACTTCATCTTTCCACGTTATTTGCTAGTACTTCCTATGATACTTAAATTGTAATCTGCCTGTCCTTTATCACTTTGCCAGTCTGGGCATACCTCAATTTATACTTCAAAAATTTGCTAAAATATTATCATGATTAGGGGTTATTGCAAGGAGAACAATGTAAACAGGACACAGTTATATTATTTTATAATGAATCACCTAAAGAATTATACACAAGTGCAGGAAACCTAACTTATTCATATACTACATACTAAAGAATCCAGCTGAGGGCCTAAAACTCATAATAATGCCTCCTACAAGTCCAACTGGAGTCTCCTGCAGGTCCCCTTCACTGATCTGTGCTGGAAAGGCCCCAAAGGTCAGTGGTGGAAGCTAGGATGTCTATGACACAGGGATGAACGATTTGTGTTAGCAAGCTGAGGGATCTGAACTGGAGCTAGGAAGCAATGCCCAAGGTAAGCACCAGAGTTCCCAAAAAGTATCACAACCATCCTCAGCAACAGTGAGGTCCCGAGCTCCTCCTGTGATAAGAAAAATGAGGTTCCCATCAGGAAATTTAATTTGTGACAGGCTGCTCCATGAGGCCAAGCAGTGCACCATCTTCCACTTTGGAGCCAGGCAGCTATGCTCAAGATGAGGATCAGAGGTCCTAGAAAGTTGATCAGCAGTGACAGTATGACAAGGTCCCCCAGCAGAACAGCTCAAGAGAACTAGCAGCTCCCAACAGCTCCAACACTTTCTCCAAACAATACCCCTGACAGTGCCTTTGTAGCTTCTCCTCTTCTGCCTTTCTGCTTCTGGCAAAAACCCTCAGGTGGGCCTCCTGCATCAGTCCCATACTAGTTTAATTCAGCTGGGTGTGATAAGTTGATCACCAGTTAGATATCCACTACAAATATCAACTTGGCTAATCAACTAGTATTTATTGTGTATATTATCAAATTTGTTTGTTGCAAATATGTGACTTTTAGATAAAAAGATGAAGTGCCCTCAGGAGAGTTCAACAACTTGATAACTTTCTCCTAAGTTATTCTTCTCAGACCCATCTTTGAATTAAATCTAATTTTGAAGTACTTATCATACACTATAGAAATTATTTGATAATTTAAATATTTCCCCCACAACAGAAAATTGTTATTCATCTCTTTAGTCTCAACACCAATAGTATCTGAATTGTACTCACCATAGTATGAATAAATAAATAGGAAAAAATCCTAAGTGAAAGAAAAATGTCTTTTATAGCAATATCTTGCTTTTCTAAAAGCACGCTGAAGTACACTTTAATATAAAGATATATATCTATAAGTAAATATAAATAAGTATACTTATAAATAAATATGTACTTATAAGTAAGTCAGGTTAGCAAAGTATAACTCCAAAATATAAATTTAGACCAGTGTTTTACAGGTTTTACAAATATACTGGACAAGAAAATTTCACTGGCATAAGAAAATTCCTAACTTTCAGATGTTTAGCATTGCTGATCTTTCTAAAAATAGATCTTTTCTGTCACAAAAAAAATGAACACATATTTAGAAATGCTCTCTGTGAATAGTCAATTATTGAAATGAGAACCATTGTATAGCTCTGTGACTTTGCTTAATTCTATTTACAAATAACATTCCACAAAGAATAGTTGACACCTTTCTCTACAGCTTGAATAAAAACATTTATGAAACAAAATTTTCAATATGAAATCACTTCTTAAAATACTAAGAACAAATTTAATACAATTAGCCACTCTACCTCATGGAAATATGCAAAAAAGACTAGCTGGGTGTGGGTGACACAGGTGTGTAATCCTAGCAGGAAGATAGCCTGGCGTAAGAATAGCCTGGCCTACACAGTAAATCCACAGCCAGTGTGGACTACATAGAAAGACATTTTCTCAATGAACAAATAAAAGCAACCGAAACAAACAGAAAAACTACAGGCAAGCTAAAGTTGAAGTAATAGAGCTCAGAAAGGAAATGTTTATGAGATTCTAGAGTCCATGCAAAAGTTGAACAAAATAATTTTTTCAAAGATCTAATCATTGATATGATCGTTTTTAGTGTAAGAAGAAATCAGGAAGTCAATTTTTTATTAAGATAAAGAGAAAAATTTTCCAATTTCATATTCAAGGTGAGATTGCTGCTACCAATGGGGCTTAATATCAGGCATTTCACAGATTACACATATCTCAAGTTGGGATACATGGGAAAAACAGGAATCCCAAAGTGTAAAGAAACTTGAGAGGTTTCCATACCCATCTGAATAATGTGCAACCTCATAATTTATAGATTCTATGGTGGTAAGGATTTTTAAATTGCATTATTTTAAACCAACTTTCATGAAAATGAAGTTTTTAAAGATTTCTTTATAAAAAAATTAAACATACTCCTAGTTAATAGTGTCTCAAAAAAATGGCACAGCTACTGCTTCTGCTTATAGTTATCAGTCACAATGTAAGGGAAAAAAAAGATCTCTGCCCCTAAAATTATGAATTTAAAAGAAATTATTATATACCATTTATTATTAACATCACCCTAAGTATTCACTATACTTTGACATATTTTAATGTAAAGCTTTTAAATTAACAAAATATTTCAGAATGTTTATATCATCCTCTCATTATTTATACTGTATATCCTATACAAATGTACTAAATATTAGTAAATTTTTGTAATTCATAAACAAATATAGGATATTGGTGATCTATGCTTCAAAACAGTTTTAGTAACAAGGAAACATAACCAAAATAGTTCAAAGATCATTATTAAAAGCATATTTGAGGGCCAGCCTGATAGCTCAGCATATTAAAGCACCTGTTTAGGCCGAGTGCAGTGGTTCTGGTTCTATCCCCAGTGAGCCCACCAGCCTTGCCCCTGGGGTGCACTGAGACAGTGATTAAGACTGGGCATGGTGGCACATGCCTGTAATCCCAGCTTTTGGGATGCTGAAAACAGGAGAATCACTATGAGTGCAATCTACATAGAGACCCTGTAGACTCTGTAGACCCCATACTAAATACAATTTTTTAAGTATATTTGAGTCTAAAAGCAATGTAGGTTCAGGGTGCAGCTCAAGGGAACACATGCTTAGCATGTGGAAGGTGCTGAGTTTAAGCCTCAGCACAAAAAACAAATCAAATAATAAAGATAATGCAATTCAAAGAGGAATCTTCTTCTTCCTCCTCCTCTTCCTCCTTCTCCTTTCCTCTTCCTCTTCTTCTTTCTACAGAACTAGAGATTCTACTGAATTCTCTTCCCAGCCCTTATTTAAAAAAAAAAAAAAAAAAAAAGAGAAAAAAAGTATATATTTAGAATTAGCCACCTAGACTCAGTTTAGATGATCACAATTTTGTTGGCAACATCCAGTGCATCGTAATCTGAAGCCAGTCGACAATATGCCTTCTTCTCTCCATCAAGCCTGATTAGGGTATTGACCTTGGCAACACTGATGTCATAGAGCTTCTTTACAGCTTGTTTGATATTGGCTTTGATATCCGCAATGAACATGGATGTGTTGTTGTCCTCGATCTTTTTCATGGCTGACTCTGTGGTCAGGGGGATCTTGATGATGG